>JAWNNP010001048.1:0-273419 GCA_035044805.1 Leucophenga maculata
GATTGTTAGACATCCTGAAACAAATATCAAATTGATGGAAATCACAGAAATGTGAATATATTTGTTTCAGAAAAGTACAAGCTATCGATAAATGCATTTCTGTAAGGGCTGCACCATAACACATTTGTAATCGATTGCATCCAAATTTGTCAGGGTTATTTCTTGTCATCCTGTATAGGCAATAGAGCTGCGAATGAGGTGCTACATGAGAGAGTACAGAGAGTCCGTCTACAGAATTTGAGCCATAGTGAAACTAGTTAATTTTGAACAAATATGAGAATTACAGTCTGGCGTAACCGACTGTAAGTGGTCCTGTACCAGATCAGGATCTAAATCCTTTCCTAACACATTAAATGTTTTCCTAGCCTATGCACCAAGCAGTGGAAAACAAAAATTTAGGAAATTAATAAGAAAAATGGCACTGACGTAAAGTATTTTGCTCCTCCCACTTCTTACTGTATGAATAAGTGCCTTATAAAACATTTTTTTATGTATGAAAGGAGAAGGAAGGATGGAAGCATCATAAGTCGTTCAAATTCAATTGCTTATAAAATCGTCATTTATTATCCGATTTTGATGGAGTTTTGGAATTTTGGCTTACAGGGACTTTATCTCTATACTAGCATACTTAATTATTTTTGAGCCGAAGAAATATTTTGCCTTTAGGGTGATTTTATGGGAAGGGGGAAGGGCCAAAAAAAATATACTTTAAAATACACTCGTAAAATTCCGCCGAAGTCTTTTTCAAGATCTTTTCGTTCTTACGGACAGACAGACTTGGGTATATCGACTCCTCTATTACTCTTGACCATAATGGGGTTAACTTTGCAGGGTCTCTAACCATAATTTCTACCTGTTACATACATTTGCACACATTCGGTAATGGGCTTAAAAGTCTCAACTACTGACATATTTACGTTGTTTCAGCTAGTAATAGAGGCATAGTACATATACACTGAGTGACGTAACTTGGCGGTACAAAAACTCATCAGAAATGAAGCTCAAGAGCATTCACAAATGGATAAAGAAAACTCGGTTAGATAATGTGGCTTCTCAGAAAACGTACAATTATTTTCCAATTAATTATTGTTGTTTGCTTGCTACATATATGGATCATTTTTAAATTATTTAACATTTGAGAAAAAAAAAACAATTGGAATTGGTGACTCCGAAATCCAGTACCGTGGGCTCATCCCATCTTAGAGCTTAGAGTTCCTGTAAATGTTAGACTAAGGAAAGCTTAGCAGACCTAACAAAATATGGTTGATCAGCATCAAAAGTCCGACTATTTGTACCAACGTATCTTGCAGGCTTTGAGAGATAGAGCCTTACAGTTTGGATACTTCAACGTGCTAATTAAAATGTAACTCCATCCATTTCAAATCTTTTTAAAGCATTTTATTAGTATTTTTATTGTTTAATAAGGGACAGATGCCATCTGAATCTTACATCAATCATACTATACCACCTTAGAATACAGACTTGATATATATCTATGGTTTATATTAATACAATCATCAAATATATTAATACAATCAACAAAGCGAAGACTATCTTAAATTTGAATAGAACAGTATTAAATGGCGCTTCGAGCATTAAACATGGATCCATCACCACACATCGCAGGCCTAAAGTTTTAAAAAACAGTTAATATCTCTCTACAAAATAAAGCCGAGGAAAAGTTAAGAAACATTTTATGGCCCCATTTTTCTGGGCTGCACATAGTATATTCGTATTTCACATCTCTAATCTTCTTCCGAACATTGAAAAGGACTAGAAAATTGCTGGAAAAATTCTAAGTATTTTGCACTATGAATTTATATTTTGAGAATGAACAAAAATGATTTAAATACCAAAACCAGTTTAATTGTATTGATTTTCAGAATGCCTCGTTTTCTCCTCTTCTTCCAGAATTGTTTCCTGATAACTGGATCACTACTTTCTTGATATCTTTGCTTATCAGCTACATAAAATAGTTTGCTCCCACAGAAGGTCCCATATAACAACACATTGGGTCATTCGTGGCCATCCACCATGACTTTCATTTATATATAAGGCTGAACGCAGAATATATAATATTCTTTGCAAACATATAGAAAACATAGTTTTTGAGTTTAATTGTTAATGTCTAAAGCTTTGGACTTCAAATATGATCGAGATATTTCTTATAATTTGTTGAAGGATCTGCTGCATATAGTCTCCTTACAAATATATCATTCAGAGATTTATTTTAATACGAAAAAAGCATGAAATTTCTTTTTTGAACTCAGACTTTGCATTTTTTGTAATAGATTCTATGTGTGGTATCTAGTAGAATCTCTAATAGGGCACATATTCCACTGCTGTCCTTTCTTAGTTCTATATAGAGATTATATAGAGACTATATTTATTACTCGTTGCAGGCACTTGGAATAGCAAAATTTTGCGCTTCGCTCTATTCTGCACCGAACAGTAATTAGGTATAAATAATATTTTATACAATGTATAAAAAGTATTTGTAGCAGGCTATATGGGGTTTGTTGAAATATTAAAATGTATGTAGCGATGGAAGAAAGCTTCGATATCTGACAAATATGGAAACGGCAGTATCCGTATATTCCACCCAGATGTACAATAATGACCGACGAATATAAGCGCTACTTTGAATCATTCGAAAATAGATTTTTCTTGGAAGGATGTCAAATATTTGCATTTTGGGTCCCCGCTTGTGAAACAAGAAGGGTAAATATTTAAAGCAATTGTAGACATACCCCTAATGGCGAACCAATACACTGGGCCTCAGGCAGATACAATTGATTGCTGCATAATAAAAAGCTTTTTTTCAAATGACTTTGAAATCAAATCCTGATTCGAACTCTACTGTATTTTGTCAGCTTGAATCAATTCCGACTACCAAATGATGTATTTCTCACCATTAATTCGGATTTCAACATAAAGTTTGTAGTTTTATTTTTTAAATATATACCTCAAGCTATTATATTGTGCTAAGAGACATAATTTTCAGAAACTAAACTAAACCTCTAAACCTTTGAATCTGAAGCGTTTTGTTTGGCTACTCCTAGGTTGCGCTATTAAATTGAAAAGTGTAGATATAATACTGTTTAGAAAACAAACCTTATTCAGTAATTAATTTACTAGTAAATCTTATTAACAGCCCAACTTTTTTTTTATTTTAAAATATTTTTGTTTTCACCAATTGCAGCCAATTTAACAAATCAAATCTAAATTGCGCTCGACACGTCTGCACAAGTTATATGAAAGATTGGAGCAATCATGAATGTATCTACTACTACTCAAAAGAGCTCGACAGATGGGTGCGCTTTTATCGAAGACGGCGCCTCGAACGCTCCCCATGAATACGAATGCATTCGATTTGTGTACTTTACAATTTTCGGCGCTGTTCTGCTTAAAATCCAATTTGATTTGTTGTTAATTATGAATTTTTGTTAGGTTTTTTTCTTTTTTGTTGTTTTTGTGAAATGAGTGTGGGAAAGTGATTGTTATGCACGAATATCAAAGCATATAAATTGTATCTATGTAGCTGAATGGCTTTGTAGCCAAGAGTTCGAGTATCTATAACGGCAAGTGATTAATTTGAATTATGCTCGAGCGCGTTGATGTGTGCGTTGAGGTGAAATGCAATGTTATTTATTTGTTTTTCGTTTATAATTTTCAATGAAACATTGCGGTTAAACAGTAATTAATAACAATTTTTATTACACTGAAATTAGAAAGATTTAAAGAGAAATTTCGTGAATTATATGAGAACAAAAATTTGGCTATAGATGTATGAAGCGGATTGAAGTAGAACGTGCAATAAATTATATGCCATACAAATATCTTTTAAAGATTCTTTTATTCAAATCATTTCTTTCAATTAATAATTGGCTACACATTGGGGTCAGCAATGGCTAGATTTTTCTTTGATCTATGAAAGAATTATTAAATAAATAAATAAATAAAATAAAAATGTATTTTCTATAAACAATTGCATGCCTTTCAGTTGCCGCAACACACATTTGTGGCCTTCAATGGCGGCGAAGTTTTTTGACACCAATTAGACGCAGTCGTCATCATCGTCTTCTTCAATTGAATTAAATCCTATGGAAATTGAATGCATTAATTGTATTGAATAAGCTGCGTTTTAATTGAAATTGCGACGCTGAAACATTTTAATTGCGCAGACATCAAAATGTGCTGCAGTAGCAATGAAACCGGCGGCCTTTGAACTGTGATAAGACATGGCTGAAAATGCCTTCAATTAGTGTTCTAGTTGCAACAATATATAGAAATAAATATGCGTGCTACTACTTCCAAAAAAAATATGCTTTATTAGAAAAATTTGCATTTCAAATCGATTTCATGGCAGCGCCCAGCGCAAAGAAAGTTAAACTCAAAGTCAAACCGCCGACGCCATTGCATGCGGCATAAAATCTATGACAAAGCAGTTGAAATTGAAGTCGAGTAGCACAATTGTTCAATAATTACATGTATGTACTTATTATTGGTTTGTTCTTTGAAACTGTTGATAATTACAAGTGCCACTGTTCAGCGTCGGCACACTTGAGTCTTGGCTTCAAAGACCAAAACCGACTGCAATGCAAAAAGTCAAAGAATGCCGTCATCTTCGGTCATCTTCGAGATCAACGAAATCCACATGCGCGCATAAACAAAATTACATAATGGCTTTTATAATTGTTTCCGAAATTGCCTGTGCAAATTTAATCCTGGCTGAGCTCTTGTATGTAGTTTATACTCAGCTACCGTGTTCAGCTTGACTTCAACTTCGACTTCGTATTGACTCATGACTTTTGTCTAAGGCTGGATTAAGTTGAAACATGTTGAAAACTATAGAATCGAACACTTCAAAACTCAAGTGCTACCAGAAGAAAAAAATGTTAATAATGAACTGAATTTTCAGTTCGAGTCGAGTGCGGGTGTTCTACTTTTCTTGTATTTATTCTTTAAACTGCCTGTGAAAAGTTAAGCCACAAACTGAACGCAGCACATTTCGCTGCCAGGCAAAGAAGCATGAGAACAATTAGGGCTTAAATATGTAGGCTTACCGTATGTGCGAGGGATGTATAAGAAATCTTTATGATCACATAGAAAAAAGAGTGCATACAAACGCACAGACAGGAGATCCTTGTCGAGCTAATCAAGTTCGCAAACTTGGGCAGATTTTTGTCCAGAGGTGATATATCTCACAGAAAAGAGATGACATTATAACTATCCACTATTCTGAGCCATAGTTCTCAACAATATAATACGAAAAGTTGGATAACCCCAGCCTTAGCACAATGAAGCTGTAAGTTATGCGTTTATTTCTGTAAAAATGATGATTCTGAATAAATAAGTAGAAGGCTTCTTAGGCCAATCGGTCATTTTCGATCTATTTATCAGCCCTTTAAACTTATATTATACTTAGGATTTCCAGCGCCGGGAAAGGAGTAAAATCAAACAGCTTCATACAGGTGCATAAGTCTACTTTGCAGTCTATTCAAACTGTTTCGAATTAGTTCTCTCAAAGAGTCTACTTTTTTGTTACATGCGTGTACCATAGATTTGCACAGGTTGGGGATACGACGGAGTGGGTGAAGCACAGTTAAAGTTTTTCCTGACATAGTGGTTCAGGTATCATCTGTTGGCCTAGTCACCTAGAGCACCCACGTACGCCTATACGATATCATTTGCCACCCATGTCTGATGCCAACAATCTTAAAAGAGCCTTTTCTCTTTAGTTTCTATACAGCAGACATAAGTGATCGACAATGCTTCCATGTGGTGCTTCTGCAGTTGTTGGATGAAGAGGGAATAGACTGGCCCTAGTTTGGCCCTGAAGGAACTCTCTCAAAGGTGGACAGTTAAGTACGGCGACCACAGTCTTCTCTTTACCTTTTGCATGTATACCGGGGTGCCAAACTCGAATGCCTGCTCGATATTCACGAAGACGATATTGCAGTACTCCCACCGATGTAGTATAAATCCGGCGACTCTGTCTTTTCCGTGCCATGATCAGGGAATGATCCTAAACCTGTCCAGGAATATGGAACCATCTCCTGTTGGCCAGGCTTGGAATAAACAATCTTGGCTTATTTTTTTCCGGACGATGCGTTCAAATATCAACAGGTGTTAGCAAAAGATACAACTAAACCAGGTCTACTATGTACATAAGGCAGCCGCCAGTACTTGGAACGGTTCATGGAAACGCACTTTTCAGGATGCTGAATCTGAAGGAGCAGAAGTGAACATCACTATCAGCGGAGAAAGTGTGGAGGAAAACGTGGTAGTTGTTAGTGACATAGCCACAGAAAGATAATAACCTGCACTATTGGGTAATTCCAACTTTATTAATAACCAGAATCGAACGACATGCATCTGGGCCATGCTGCAAACAGCGTACCAGGAACTCTTGGTTGTGGTTGCTTAAGTTATTCAAAGATTGTATTCTTATAGCATACCTCAAAAAAAAAGTTTAGGAGAAGAAGTATTGATCGTCATCCTCATAAGCCCATTAGTCACTCTTCATTTTTATTCAGAACGAAAATACTTCTGGTATACTTTCAAATAAAAAATAAGTTGTAAAATTAGGGTTTAAATGGACCAAATATGTCTCATTCCCAAGAATCCTGAAAATACTTACGAAATATAAACTAACGGGTGTAGGGTGAAAGAATCCACAGATTTCTTGCAACCAATTAGTATTCTCTTAGAACTGTTCTCAGATGTTCACACTATAACGGTCTTGAGGAAAACCCACCTAGGGAGAACTCTGCTTAAACTATCTGAAGAAGCAAATATGAAGACTGGCAAGTTTTTGATAAGATTGACGGAGAGAAAAGACTGGAAGCGAGGAGCCTTCCTCTAGACGGAATGAACTTTCAATTTATCAACCTAATCCGACGAATCTAAATTGCATTTCTGGCATCTTGGAGGAACTGGCAACATAACTATCATACCACCTACCAAACAGATATATAAAGTGCAAAGAACATATCCATTTACATTGACTGTCAGGCTCTAATCAAGGATCAGTCTTTGTACAAAACAAAATGCAAACTCATCTAAAGTGTGGCATCACTAAACCATGTCTAATAACGGGCAAACGGGAACTCAACTGGATTGCTGACCATTCAAACATACCCAGTTTATTGCGGGAACTTCCTCAGAAGCAGTCCGCGTGATATGCTCTATGAGAGCATTGGTGATATTTTCTATTGTATAATTCAGTCTAAAGAACTATGTATTGCTAAAAGAATAAACGTTTCGCCGACAGCTGTCAAATCGTAGCACATTCCACGTCTCAAGATGACGATGTCGATCAGTAGCACTACGATGTGGCTAAGGCCAAAAATGTCGAATACAATATGCTGAAGCACTTAAGAAGCTCAACCAGAACAAGAAACTGGTGAAGAATCTACGCCAAGTTATCTTGTCCCTGTGAGCCGCTCATGCAACAGATCCTACTTCAGTTCGGTCCTGGTCTTAACTAGACCCGTCAAGTTTCCTCGTCTGTTCACAAAACTATGATGGGTTCAATTGAGTTCCAGATTATCAGAGTCTTGTGTATGCCATAGGTTACAGAATGATTCCCCGGTCCATTAATTTCTTTGTTGCGCTGATTAAGAACTGGGAAAACTTCATGCGAATTCAAGTTCTGCATGGGACCACCACAGCGTCTGTACTAATTAGATAGCCTCATGATACGGTGCTTTGTAGTTTATATAATTTTTAGGTTAAATAAATATGTTGAGCGCTCCAATTACTTTTAAAGCTGACAAACTATATTACACCTTTTAAGAGGATCACTCTCAGAATTAACTAGGACTATTAGAAAGTTAGCTACTGGCACAGGTCGCGCTAACAGACGTATTGGCTGTTCCCATAGTCTTATAACCAGAACTCATGGCCGGTATATTAGCTGAAGCGAACATCTGAGCTGCCTTCACTTAAATACGAACGGGATCATGCCTGTAAGAAAAAAAGCCCGTAACAAATACACGTATTCTCTGTTTGAATTTCTGTCATAGCTATGGATAAGATTTTGATGAACTTTTCTATATGATGCCTTGCACATCTCAGAAAGACGACACCCAATTATCGCTGGTAAATCATTATTTGATTTGTACCGATTTCAAAGACTCTACCTTGGGGATGGTTTGAAGGGCTCAGAACGCCAAGCGAATTCAAGTAATATAATAACCATCAATAATAAACTTGTATACCTCCAAGGCAAGGTGCTAGTACGAATAGACCGACTGACTTTTAGGTCTCTACCCATTGCGCGTATCTGGGTAATCTAAACTAACATTCCTATAAAAATTGGCAATTATACAGGTAAACCGAACATGGACATTTCGATTGACGCATAGCACTTCTGACCATAATTGGGACAATTTTGGAGCGTCTCAACGTTATTGTCTACCTGTTACAAACAACTAGCACGAGCCTGATAGGCTCTTACTACTTCTCTAGTACACGGTTAGTGAAAATCTGGATGTTATGCATAGAACGACTTTGTAACTCTCAACAGTATCGAAACGATGGAGATATATTTCGGACAGAACATGTCATTATGAGTAATACATTGCGGAGCATTGAGATTTCACTGACAAATTAATTCTGGCTTTCCCTCGTGCCTCGGCTTAAAGTTCCTTCTCTAAATCTTAATAATGAAAACAATATCTAGAGCGTAAGGCTTACAACTATTTGATAGTCCAATCCGTTATGTGAACAAACTAAGCAATGACAGAAAATTTAATTCTCACCAAAATCAGAATTCTGCAAAATACAAATCAATGGTCCGTAAATGGCTGCATTCTTTGGTCTCTGACTTTGCAAAGAGACTATTTTATTGAGAACGCCTAGAATAAATGTTACCATATATACTACTATTCTATATGAACCTAACAAACAACATAACATACTACCCTCGTAGACATTTCAGTGCACTATTTTCCTCTACACTCGCACACATTTAAATCCCTTTGGTCAATAGCTGCAAATTGGCTTAAATTAAGTCAAGTATGTGTGTGCGCAACAATGAGCTGCGCATTTTGATGAAGTCCTTGAAAAAAAAAAAAGCATTCCATGTACAATATATTATGAACGTGTGTGATTTTTAATTTTTCTTTTTTTATTTATAAGAAAATGCATATCTTCTAAAATATTTTTCTCAAGTGTTTTATTATCCTTACAGGTCATGCCTCAAGCATTCCTTTTCATATTTCCAATGAACTTATTGACTTTTGTGTTGCATATAATCCTAATGAATTTAAATTACATACACGTTTGCATGAAGAGGGTTCTTTTCTTTTGTTTCTTACGTCGCTGACTGACAACTCTTCTAGGTCTGGATCTTCTAGGCTGATACTCAGAGTGGTTGCATGCAATTTGAATAAAATTATGCCAGCATAATTTTTAATTAAACAGACACTTTAATAACTCTTTGTTGTTGTATGTGAAAAACATATTTTAATTGGATTTTTAATAACTTGTCATTGAAGTGAAGC
This sequence comes from Leucophenga maculata, assembly GCA_035044805.1. NCBI lineage: Eukaryota > Metazoa > Arthropoda > Insecta > Diptera > Drosophilidae > Leucophenga > Leucophenga maculata. The sequence goes on from JAWNNP010001048.1 coordinate 9,513, forward strand.
AGACCAACTGCAACTGCTTCCCTAGGATGCCTTTTGTTCTTTTAAGCCGTTTTGATCCGCTTGTATGTTTGTGGCTTAGCTGCCGTTGCTACCGGCTTTTGTCCTTCTTATACTTCAAATGCTTTATATGTATTTAATGATATTTTGAGTAGAACACCCGCACTGAGCACATAGCACACACACTGACTTCTTTAACAAGATCATTGGTGCATTTCGAACTACAGCTGCTGCTGCTGCTTGTGGAAATATTTCGACTTTTTGTAACTTTGAGCACCTACGTATTTAGTTGGCATTGTCTGGCATGGAAATGTGGAAAATGAGCGGAATATTATGCTGTACATAGTCTAAAGTATTCCCTTTGATTTTAGCGGCATACATTATTGCATAGATTTCTCATAATGAAGCATTATAATATGATGAATTGTTTGCATACTTCAGTTTAGAACGCATTTCAAAATATTTTTGTAATACAGTAGCAGACTGTGACTGAATCGGACAGTAAGAGGTATGCGAACTGTGCTGCTGTGAGAATAATATCGACGTTGAGAAACATTATAGGGCTGCTAGGACTGCTCCATTATGAATGTGATATGAGAGGACTTTTTTCTTTTCACTCAAATATTCCAACGAATGAACCAAACCTCAAGAAGATGAAGTTAATTTAGTAGAAGTCTCGCTGTTTTTTGCCAGGATGGCGTTGTCGTCAACGTACATGCTTTACATTAACCTATCGACCATTTCTGACTGAAGCTTAGCAGTTAAAAATGTACATAAGATAGGACCCAATATGGTGACCTGTGGTAATCAAGCTGGAAAATATTTTGAGTAAGACTCTATTCAGTTGCAGCTGATCCAAAAAATCCTGTTGTGATGGTATGAGCTTAACCAAGTAGAATGGAGCTGGCTGAAGTGACTTTGCTGTGTGTGTATACAGGGTGCCACACCCGAGCAAAAGTGACGAAGCTCTAAAGTTTAAAGTAATTTTTCAACAACTCTACGATTTTAATCCCGAGTTTACGATCTGGCATCATATGCTCTTCAACCAACAGTAGTAAGAATCAACTAAGAAAAATACTTTCGAGTATCTTGTATGTATATTAAGATCATGACTTGTGCTCTAGCTTACCAGGATTGGTGGTTATAATTCATGAACGGAATTTGGAATATTTTATTAGCATTGAAATAGGATTTGTTAAAATCCATACAACTCTCATGGAACTCAGAAAGAAGGGGACAGTATATGGGTACTACTGACAACAACTAGAATACAATTGAACAAAGTTCAAAGGTTAGCTTGTATAACTATAACAGCAGCAATGCGAACCTGTCCTAGTGTGGCATTAGACGTGCTACTAAATCTAATGCCGCTGCATCTTCATATCCAACAACAGGCTGACAGAGCCATTGCTAGGGTAGGAAGAATTAACACTAGCAGGAAGACCTGTATCGTGAATCAAACAAGTGTTAATATGAAAGACCCCCACCCACTCCTGCAATACCCTAGTGACAACCTAGGCATAATGCACAACTTCACTAGAAGATTTAAAGTAGGACTCAGCAATAAAGACGAGTGGGGAAACATAACACTGAACTACAACATAAAACCCGGAGCAATTAGCTGGTACACAGAGTCTTCGGACCACGCACTAAATACTTCGAATCACTAGGGAAATTTACAAGTATCTTTCAGACAGAAATATATGCAATAGAAAGATGTGCTCAATTTAATTTAAATATGGGGTAAAAGAATCAAAGAATCGCTATCTTCTCTGATAGCCAGGTGGCTATTAAAGCAGTAAGTTCGCCTATGATCAAATCCAAGCTGGTCGTGGAATGCATAAGCAAACTAAATAAACTAGGAAAATCTAATAAGAGCACTATATACTGGGTACCCGGACATGCGGGCATACCAGGAAACGAGCAAGCAGATGGCTTGGCCAGGAGAGGGGCAGCGTCCCCTTTCATGGGTCCAGAGCCTTTCTGCGGGCTCGGACCAGGATCAATGAGAATCCTGGTAAAAGAGGAAGAAAAGAAAGCAAGAGACCTTTTCTGGGAAAAATGTGAAGGACTAAGACAGAGCAAAGAGCTGTTAGGCCCTTACAACAAAAGGTGATCGGAAATTTGCAACGGTCTTAAAAGAAAAGATCTAAGAATGATTTCGGGCTTCCTGACCGGACAATGTAGACTTAGGAGACACTTGTGTAAAATCAGAATCGAAGGTGATAGCACCTGCAGATTCTGTCTGGAGGACGACGAAACTCCGGAGCATATCCTGGGCGACTGCCCAGCTCCGGTCCAAACCAGGCACATATATCTTGGCAATTATCAAGTGACAGGAAAGGCGGTGCATGCACTCAACCCCAAAAACCTAGTGGCCTTCTTCAGGGCAGTAGGGCTGGACGAGTTGCTGTAAGTCAGCAACTGATAGGGACCTGTAAGGTTGCAGTGCCTACTACTATTTAATAATAATAATAATAATGGGTACTACTGCTTAGAGAGTGGTTGGCTCGTTTGTTGAACACTAGTTATCTGAGGAGGAAATATATATAACGGGCTAAATAATCAGATTTTAATTCTCTTTCTTTTATAATCTTTATATCTCAATGTACATCGAGGTTTGGATAGAGGTTACCTTTTTAAGAGATTCGATTTAAAGCTTTACGGAATATTTTTCAACAAAAAAAAATATCAACAAAATTTTTTTTCTATGCAAAAGATGTGAAAGGTGAACCAGACTCGTATGGTAGCTACTTCTTCTAGTGGTCCGATCTGTATCATTGTGGAATATTGCTTATGGGCTTAGCCATATTTTTCTGAACTTTCACCTATCCATCTGCCTGATTAGTAGCTGTAGCGTACTTTTGGTGCACTTATTTTTAAGATACTCAGCTATAACTCGGTACTCCCATACAAACCCATTTCTAGGTGCTTATTTGGAAAACTTTTTCGTGACAAGCAAATATGTATCAACTTCAAACATGATATTGTGGTTTCTTATAATGGGGCGCTTTACATAATTATTTTGCCTCGTATCCTGTCCCGGTTTAGAGGTAGTACTTAAAGAAACTTTCTTTGTGGCTTCGTGTGGGACCGATTCAGAATTATCATTAAATATTTTATAGCCCATACGTGAAAAGTTTTTCTTAATGGAAAGTCTTACATTATATATCCTGAAAAAACTTTCGATTGCAACATTTCCTTTTGCATTGATCGAGATCAATTATCCAAAATCGTCACAAGTCCCATTGTACCAATATGCTATACTTCTATGCAATTAGTTTTACCTCTTCGAATTTCATTGTCTGCTGCTGTCTGAGTCCTGAAAGAATCCTTTCATTTACTTAACAAATTTCCCACTAAGTCTTTAATAAATTATTTTAAATCCAAAAACCAGTTATCAAGTAACAAAGCAATCAATTTTTGGCACGTACAGCGTCATAGTCGTCGTCGTCGTCATCGACCGCCATTTTGCGCGACCCGCGGTGCTCGTTAGTACGCATAATTCTTATAATATTTCTTTTGCAACACATCATACCCCTAACTGCAGTTCTGCTGCCATCAGTATGCCATCCTTTCTTCAAACTGGCTGTATGAGTTTCATCATCAGCACAAAGTGGCGGCATTATTTGTCGCAATCAAATGCTGATGATGTGCGCTGATTATGCTGCTTTGAAAAATTATCAGAAAAATTTTTGGGGTGAGTTTGTATGTTGAGGGGGTTGAAATGCGTGCCAAAGTGGCAATTTGAAGTCTGTCCACAGTCTGTCGCACAGCATGAAAGCGAAATTATTTAAATGGCGTATAATAATGGCAGCAGGATGCGCAGTCTATGCAGCACAATGGCAGTTCATAATGACAAGGATAATAAAATGTGAAAATTGTTGTCATTGTTGTTATAGTCATCATCAACGCAGTCGTCGTCTTTGTCGTCCTTGTCGTTGTCGTTGTCGTTGTGCACTGAAATGCAATTTAGAGTCTCTTTCGAAGACGACATCAGCTCGTTGTCCTTGTAAAATTTGGCTGTGTTTGTTTTAGCGCAAAGGCGCATGTTTTTTGCTTTCAGTTATTTTAAGTACACATTGTGCTGAGCTAAGTAAAACTAAAAGCCCTTTTCGAATTTTTGCGCCACTAATTCCTTTTTAGATACATTCAAATGCTGTCTAGCGCTTTTTTAAATGAATCTGTTGCCAAATTACTACGCCGGAAGTGTGCATTGTGTAGCGGGAGCCCGGGATGTGGCGTAGCTTTGAAGCACTTCCGCTTATTATACAACATAAATAACGAAGCAATCAGGCTGCGCTTAGAACAATTCATTTATTTTATGACTGCACGCGTCTAAAAATCACAAAAACATAATTGAAGTCGTGCAGTTCTACGCTTGGGGTGCCTTTTCAGAAATATTAAACGCACAAGCCAACAAAATGGCGGCAGCAGCATCCCTTGGCTCACTCGACAGCGCATATACATAGCTAATTTTGCTTTTATTAGGTTTGCCAATTTGTAGTTAAATTGTGAGAAATTTATGCCTTATGATGTTGTTATTGCGCAATGGAAATGTGCACGCATGCCTGCTTTCTACATTTATTTTCCTTTTTCATTTTTTTTTTAATTTTGACATTTTTCCAAATGTCAAAGGAAAAATTGCCAGCAAAATGATGCACATTACTGCAGCGCATGTTGAGCTGTGCTGCTTAAATTGAGTCGTCATCGTAGTAGGGTGAGTACTCCACCCTAGAGTGAAAATTTGGCAGCTTGTTTTGTGATAACTTTGTGCCGTTCTAGTTTTGTGCCTGGTTTGATTGTGTAACCTTACAGCAAAGCACTCGAGCGTATCTTTAACTGCTGCTGAAATATTTACACATTCATTCGCATATGTATCTCATTTCTCATTTGACTGCAAATTTACATTTTTATTGTTTCGCATTGTTTTTGACAAATTTTCACATATCATTGAAGCGTTATTGGAAGGCATTAGTTTCGATTTAATAGTAGAGAAACGTATGTCTTCTGGATTATTTGGTATAAAATATTTGTAGGTACGGAATAAACATATTTTTGTATTGTTTATAAATTTTCTACCAAAATTAATAAGATTATAATATCGAGAAATTAACTCATTAGCTGTAAGTCTATCGATCGTTCGAGTCATATAAAGAAAATGTCGTTCCTCTTCTTATACCACGTAAGAAGCCAAACGCATTCGAGCTCAATTAAATATTAAACGAAGCTCGGCCGTTCATTTATTTAGACGCCCTTTAGTAAAAGATCTACAAGGAATAGAAAAGTATAAATATCTAAACTTTAGGGTCTATCTCTTATAGTCTCCAAATTCTCGATATTTACACGGACACCCAGACAGACGTACATATATAACGGGTGCGCCATATCGAGCTTTGGAAAAAAACAAAAATTCATGGAAAATGTTTTATGTTTATTTAGATTGATCCTTTACAATTCATTTGAGTTAGTTTTTGAATACAATATCGACCAAATGGCCACCTTTGTTCTTGATGGCAAAAAGTGTCCTTTTTCGAGCATTTTCCATGACTTTCTCGAGCATATCGGCCGATATATTGGCCATTTCGGTGCGAATACTCTCCTTGAGCTCTGTGATGGTCTTGGGCTTGCTCATGTACACTTTGCTCTTCAGATAACCTCACAAAAAGAAGTCAAATCCAGCGAACGTGGCGGCCAGTCGATATCGCCTCTTTTTGACACAACGCGTCCAGGGAATTTTCGCTGCAAAAACTCCATTGTATCGATTGCTGTATGACATGGGGCCCCGTCCTGTTGAAACCAGAAGTTTTCTATACCCTTTCGTTTGCCGTCGATATCGGTGGTCTTTTTATTGTTTTTTTTTTTTTTTTCAAAATATTCACCATTAAGTCGAACGACACTTTTGCATTCTCCCGAAACATTTTGTGAAGCAGTTTTGCCACTCCAAAAGAGATACCTCCAAAACATGCGTTTTGAAGGCATCAACAGCTTCTTCGGGAGTTTAAAACCGCTGTCCGCGTAGTTTATTTTTGATGTGAGGCAACAGGAAGAAGTTAATTGATGCCAAGCCAGGGCTATACGGGATAAACCAGTTCATCGAACACTTCAGGCAAACAAATGGTTGACCGTCCTTCTTTCCACAAGCGGCAACGTCGCAACATTTCCGGATTTCGAGAAGAAACATGCGATCGATGTGCTCCGCGACCGAGTAACTTTTGTTGGATTTTGCGCATCTTGAAAGACCCAGACGGTCGACTGCTGTTTTGTTTCGGTCTTATACGCATATATCCACGTTTGACACACTTCGCATGAATTTCTTCAGCATTTGCTTGCACCAATCGACACGAGCCTTCTTTTGAGCGTTTGTCAAATTGTGCGGTATCGAACGTGAACAAACCTTTCTGACGACCAAATGCTCATGTTATATTGTTTATATGCTTGTCATACTAATGCCCAGGGATGCCTCAATCTTACTGTACGTCACATTACGATCCTGCTTTAACAGTTCACACACAGCATCGATGTTTTCTGGCATAACGACCGATTTTGGACGACCTTTATGAAATTCGACGGTGAGCAAACTGCGGCCACGATTGAATTCGTTGTATCAGTTTTTTAAGAGTGGCCAAGGATGGCCACTCTTAAAAAACATCACCAAAAGTTTATTCACGTCGAAAATCGTAATAAATCATCGCACGAATATGTTCAGGGTTTAATTTAATTTTTTGGCCGAAATGAATTTTTCAGATGCCTGTAAAGAAACAAAATTTCGCTCCTACGTCAAAGTGTTCGCAGTAAGCTAGGCCTATAAAATGTCAGACTTTACATGTTTTGTTACTCAGCCTAGAAATATATGTATTAACCCTCGTAGCAAACAAATGGATGTATACGAAACAGAATGCACCTTCGTTTCTCTAATGGTACGAAAGGTTTCCGGTACGAATCGCCTTCGAAGATTCTTAGAGTGGACTGCTGCTTTGTCTCAGGATCATATGATTCGTCGGCCTATCACAATATTGTTTGTGTTTTTCGAAGCGCCGCCATTGTAATCTTGAGCACTGGTCTATTTCATGGCGAAATCAGGCAATAATTTATGTGGAAAAAATGGCTAAGGATATCTTAAACTCATAGTTTATTTAAAAAAAAAAATTGAATTATCTGTTTTGGCACATCATCAACATTTGCTGATCTCATTAACATGTATAACAAATATCATCCTTTTACCTCAAATGAATGCAAAGATATGACAAAATTTGCTTAACATTGATTTGGGGGTTGGGGCATTACACTCTCCAATTGCCCTATCAACCAGTAAAAGTCCCGTCAAAATTGTTCCAGCCGTTTCCGAGATTACCCGGAGATTACCTACGTCCGATTACTTATCAACCTGCCTTCGTAGATGCAAACGTTTTATTCATAAACGCTCCAACTCACACATCATATCGATTTCACAGTTTTCATAATTTTCCGCTCCATACGAGTACTCCACACTATTCCTCTTCGTATTGGAACATATAGCCACCACATTCACACACTTAAGAGCCTCATTCGACACATAATTTGTACGCTTGTAAATCTACGCGGCAACAAAATTATGATGGATGATCGCCTGGTTGCATTTTCACGCTTCGTAGCTGTGAAGAAGAAAAACCTGAACAGAAATGCAGACTAGCGGGAAGCCACAAAATTAAATGACTGACAAGGGATGCAATCGTTTGGCCAGCGTGTATGGATGAGTGCCGGTCAAATGCTAACAAGGGGGAAGAATATTATAATTCTCGGGAATAAGTGTCTGAAAATGACTCGAAACGAAATTAGTTGCTCAACGAAGAATGAACGAAGCATATTTCTTGGTTATTTGAATGATTAGAACTGCAACCGTATACATCAAACATATGTCCGCCCTGCAAGACAATTTGGTTAGTTAAGCGGCCAAGTTGATTTGGGTACTCGTAGGAAAAAAAATTCTTAGAAAATCCTATTAGACGCTTCTAACGCTCATCAGTGTGCTTGGCACTTCATTTACTATTTCGTGCACATTATTTCAACTCAATCAAAATGAAATAAAATTCCAGCACAGCACAATACATAAAATCATATTAAAATACAATTTAAAAAAAAAAAACGAAGAGAAGAATAAAACTGCATTAAAAATTGTGACGAAAAAATAAAACCAAATGAAAAAGCCATAAAACACTTATAATCCTTGACATTTTCTACAAGACAATCATAAAACTAAACATGAAAAAATTGTACTTGTCACACAGGAACTTTGTAAAGGAAGCAGCGACAAAATAAAAAAAAAACTACAAGTACAACACATAAAATAAAAAATTCGCTGGCAAGAAATGTCATAAAATTTTCCAAAATGTACGTGCAAAACCTTTATATGTTTCTTTCTTAAGGGTTTGTGTTGCATTGAAATCCTTTGATTTTCTCGTAATTTTATGCAGTAGTAAATAGTTAAGAAAAAATAAAATCGGAGACATTTTTATGGCCTCACCTCTCGCTTTAGTCTAAATCGTATGTGTTGGAGCTATTATTCTTGCGGTTATGACTGTAGTTTGTGAGTTTTAGAGCTGTTTATGTGGTTGTCTCCGGTAGTCTGAATGCACAGATATACGTGCTCAGTTAATATAAAATACGCTATCTGATGCAATTGGAATAGTTTTATATATTAAAAAAAAATAAGAACTGTCAACTGTTGCAATGTATAACAAAGATGCAGAACATCCTACAGAAAATACCATTGAAAAAGTAAACCGAATCACGACTGAAATTAGCTCAGCTTTCTAATTCCGTGAATATTGTCTCAGAGATCGGCAAAGTATATTCAGTATGCAACGAAAAACCTTTTGAACATCCCAATATTATAGTTCCCTAATAATGGCCGTGCGTGCGTATAGAGGAGCTGATATGTACAGCGATCAGAAGCCCACAGCAACGCAAACAGATCTTCAAACTGGATGGTCTGGAAACACCTGACATGCTCGAACGGTACCAAGAAGAACTATACTCTGCCCTTTCGCGTCATTGTTCCTCACCAACTTGGAAGCTAGTGACGGGTACAGTCTATCATCAGTCAGAGACGAACTTACACGCTGCAAGGAGTTCTTTGAAATCGATGACAATGAGTCAAAAACTTCAGCCATTGCCAACACCGAACAGCAGAAATATTTCGAACTGCTTAAGAACAGCGCAAACACCATCTCACGCGTCCTATACGCCATTATTCGTGCGGCATGAATATCTGCGAACATTCCAGATGACTGGAAGGAGAGGGTGATCGTCACTATTCCTGAAAAGGGGAACCCAAGTCAGTGCAGAAATTGGCGTGGTTATACCACGCTTTTAAACTCCTTCCACAAAGGTCCTGGCATTCATCATCTTAACCAGAATCTCGCCAATATTAAAAACCCAATTGCGGCGAGAACAGAATGCTTTCCCACCAAATCGGTCTTGCGTTGACCACATTAATACATTACAATTGTGAAACAATCGGTCGATTGGAGATCCCCGTTCAACCTACTTTTTGTGGACTACGAGCGAACGTTTTACACCATCAAAAGAGACGCGATATGGAGGTCACTAAGCAGCTGTGGGATCCCTGAAGAAATCATTAGTTTCATAAAGGCTATTTACGAGGACACAGCTCACACTTTAAAACCAACAACAACACTAATTTCATTATAAACAGAGGTGTCCGACAAAGTTGTGTACTCTCACCACTCCTTTTCATAGTAGTCCTCAACGAGACTTAATCAGAAGCTTAGCGACTTAGACTATGCTGATGACTTCTGTTTCATGACGCACACGCATAGTAGTGCTGCAACGAAGCGTCGGAGTCAGCAAGCTAATGCTCGTGCAATAGGTCTCAAAATCAAAACAAAGTTGATGCGTCTGCAACCGACTTCAGCAGCGCTACTGACGGTCGAACTCAGCGAGATCACCATTGAAAATGTTGAGAAGTTCCCCAATCTTGGCAGCTATATTACAGCGGATGGGGGTGAAATCCCCCAGAACCATCCACGACTCTGAGGAATTTCACCCAGACAGGATTGGCGAAAAACTTAAATCTTTCGTTAACAAATGGCTAAGGATTAGATGCCGCATATTCTGGCCAGAAACGAATTCAAACGCTGACCGATGGCAAGAAACAAACACCAAACCTATGCACAAAGAAGTAAGAGAAGACGACAACATTGCAAAGATGGCCTTCCAGTGGAACTCATAAGGCAGCCGTCAGATAGGTCATCCAAGGCAAACATGCATTCGCAGTGTCCATTCTGAAATCGGGTCCAGGAGTGAACTAAGAGCCCTAGCAGCGGATAGGAGTCGTAGGAGGGCATTTATTTTCGCCATATGCTCCAAATAGAAGTAATACTTTAAGTTATAAGAATTTAAATATTAAGGAATTATAAAAAAAAAAACAAGAACGAGTATAACAACCCGACTTCATAGAATTGATCGTGCTGACTTTTGAATAAGATAGCGGCTCACTCTTTCTTTTTCCCATGCTTCTTAAAGAAGAAGGATTATTACATGTGATATAGATTTAACATAGATATATATGTTCCATCACCGAAACCAAGGAAAGGCTAGAAAAATGCTCATCAAAGTCCATGGTTAAGTATTGGTGTACAGAGTTCCGTTTATGACGTACCAGCGCACTTGTGATGTGGAATGTTCAGAAGTCTCACGCCAGAAATAGTCGATAAAGTTCATGGAATCGTATTGGAAAATGAAACTGCGTGAGGTGCTTGAGGCGTTATGCATCTTAACTGAGCGGGTACAAAACATTTTATATGAAAGTAAGGATATGAAAAGCTTTCTACGCAATGCGTACTGCGCTTGCTCACACTTCTCCATAAGCGTGGTTTAACATTCTCCAAAAAGAGTGAAGCTGGATCTGTTGGTCAACAAAGTCATGCCCACTTTTTTTTTTGGGATGCATTTACATGGATTTCTTTAAAAAGGGAACAGATTCGATATATTCTTTAAATCATAAATGACGGCGAAGGAAAAAATGCTGTTCCATTAAAACCATTCACGAGTGCACACGCGTATAGTCACCATGGCAACAATCCATAAAATAAACTACGAACTGTTATCCTATCCTGCAAATTCTGCAGATATTGCGCTCTTTGACTATTTCTCATTTCCTGAAGAAATGGCTGCGTGAGAAGAAATTGGTTGAATGAAGATGTCATCGTTGAAACAAAGGCCAATTTTTTTATTTCGAAAGGAAAAAAAATTATAAAAATTTTGGCCTTACTATACAACGCGCTAAACGAAACTTTCTCGTATGTAGTAGTATAACAATTTATATCTTGAGAAAAGTTCTGTATTCGCTGGTTTTTTGCTTTTGAGCTTCTTTATCTGAATAGCTCTTCTTATTCTGCAAGTTTCTATACCAGATAAATATGGAGGCAGATCAGTCTGTGCAGCCGTCTATGATCAAGTCTCATAACTTATCACTCCGCACTCGTATTATATAATCCAAAAAAAAAAAAAGAATTATAATAAATATGTGTAGTAATAGCCCAAACAATTTCTGTTAACCTATCAATTTATTCTACATAATTATTTACCTGCCTTTTCTGAATAATTAACGTGTTTTTTTTTTTCTTTCTTTTCGTTTGACTTTAGCACGAAAAACGTTTTTCCAAATTTCAAATGAAATCATTTTCAAATCTTAAACGCCATCAATTCAGTTGCGTTTGTTCATATTAAATGCAACCAGCAGCTAATCGCAAACTCATCATCATTAAAGTCAATTTTTTTTCTCCATGTATTTTCTTTTCAACTCCTCAAAGTAAAAGAAATGCCTGCTGTTTAACAAAAGAAAATTTGCCACGTTTTTCATTGTTTCCACTTTTGTTTTTAAAAACGCAAACAAACAACATTTGATTTTCCAAACCAAACCAAACTAAACTAAACCATACCAAAGAAGAAAAAAATGAGTCTATTTTTTTCTTGAAAAAAATGTTAGAAGAAAAAAATTGCATCACGCTGTGTTGAAGATCTTTCTACAACAAATTCGAAGGAAATCTCATTGCGCCTGAATGCTGTTGATTTTGACACCTTTTGGCTAGATGACTCGACTGCCTGTGCAATAAGATTCGGGCTCACCTTATTGCCACTTCAATTGCTTGGCTTGCAGTTGTGTTGTATCTGCCTCGATTGGCATCGATTTTGATTTCCAATAAATACTTCTTTCTTTCTTTCTTTCTTTGTTTCTATTGTTTTTTGCTTTTGTGCATTTTTTATGGTTTTCATTTAACGAACAATTGAATAGCAACAGCAACTTGAATTGCATAGTTGAGATCTATCTGCTCTTCTGTTTGGTTTGCGAATTGTATCTCGTTTTGTCGTTGCATGTTTTTGTGCGCCGCAGGATGCCATGCTCGCTTGTTTAGATATCTTTATTTTGTCATTAACAGCAGCCTGCAGGATGCTGTGCTTGCTCGTGTCTTATGAGTTGTTCTCTGTTAGGCCTAAACTAAACATTTTGCACTTGCATGCATATCTACGATGCGAAGAGCTCAGTAATTTTGCTTCGATTACTACGAATTGTAGGCGTGTGAATTTATGCACTTTTATTGCCAAAAACTATCAGCATTTATTATTAATTATTTGTTACTTTGTGGTTTTGGTTGGGTGTTCTCTGTTGTTGAGTTTTCAATTGGAATTTATTAAAAAATGGTCTTTGTTCTAGACTTGACTATTTTATCATCCACTGATGTTTCCATAACTCGCTATACTAGTTGTTGTAAATTAAAAATAAGTTTACCTCAAATTTTCTATATTATATTGCATTCTTGAGGCCAGATATGTATCCACGAATATAGTATTTAAAAAGTTATCAGTTTTACTTATTAAATTGAATGACTTCTGCACGTTTTTCGCATAAAATTTGAACTTTCCTTGATTGCTGATGTCTAATCGAGCATAATTATGTGCTATAAATTTGGATTTGTTGTTTTCAATTTCGTAGTTTTAACATTTCCAAAATTAAATTTATACGAAAACAAAGTGCGTAGCTTAATTAGCGAGCTTAAATGTGATTTTAATCGCTCAAAGTTTGTCTCGTAAATGAAGATGCTTCGTGCGATGGACGATAACCTTTTGGCACGCGGCACTGACAAACGCAAAGTGTGAAGTAACACTAAAAGTGTGATTACTAATTGATATATGTGTCGCAAATCAGAATATATATATATATATGTACTATATATAGAAATCAAAGACATTATTCAAATTGTGATCTTGTTTTCGGCAGAAAAGCGATTATCATGCTGCGTGTACGAAAAAAATAAAATAAAATAAATAAACAAGTTCATTCAAAAGTTCAATAATGCTGTTGAACACGTATTTTCTGGTGACATTTATTATTTTGATAGGAAAGTTTTATAAATATTTGAAATAATCTTTGGAGAAAGTCAATGAAGTTTGTTAGAACCGACGCTTTAATACTCTGCGCACTTGCCCTTGCTTGGTAATGCCGCTCTTAATTTGAGTTTTTAATTCTTAGAAAAGTTGTCTAGATTAAACAATATTCAATCTAATATTATGAGCGCAGAAATATTCTTTATGGGATCTTCGATTAAATTGTTTATTGGTTTTTTTTTTTTTTTGTTATTGTTAAACAATAATTATGCAATAGTCAGAGTTCATATTGTCGACAAGTAACATTTCACGCCAGAAACTGAAAAAGGTAAAATTTATTTTCAAAAATAACCTGGACCGAACGTACACATATACTTTGACAAGTGAGCTCGATAAAAATGACATGGAAGGAATACTGGTATCAACAGGATAACGCAACTACGCCACATTACTTTCATTTTAATCGATTTATTGTTGTTGATGGTACCCAAGTGTTGCACCGTTACAGGGGTACCTTTAAATTAAAATGTTTTCTATTGGTTTCACCATATTGATCGTGCTCATAGAACATGTATTGTAGTTTATTTGAAGGAAGACCAATGCCTTTTAAGTGGCAGGTATTATATATGTAGGTATTATATATATATAGAAAATAGTCGTAAACAGTGTATAAAGTCATGTTACTAATATTAATGAAATAATTTTTCCGTGTTTCAAAAGAATGCTTAAAGCATTAAAAATCTATAACTTTCCGCACTTGTACTCCCTGGCTTTAAACTATAGGAGAAGAAGAAGCATAACAGACCCAATAAGAATGCTTGAACAGCAACTAAAATCAAGTCGATATATCAATAACCATTAGTCCGTTCCTCATTCGTATCTGTGAGCAACGATGTCTTAAAATATATAAGAGCTATAGAGCCTTCAAGTATGCGAGTTTATATTAGCGGATGTTTTAAGATCATAAACTTACGATTGCAACATTCTTATTTCAAACCAGACTTTAAACGCTATATACATATATCAAAAATTGTTGTGATATCTTTCATTATTTTCATCAAGAATCCTGTTTAATTCATTTTTCATGTGTTTACAATTTAGCTCATTTCCCTTTATATCTCTCAAAAAAATCTCTCTTATTTTCCAGATATTTTGACATATTATTTTACATAACCTTAATGTCTTGCTTAAATCAAACTACAGCTTTTCACTTGCAGTACAAAGATATTCGGTGAAAAAAGTAAATTTTTGAGTACAATAAATGCCGCTTTATACACAAATTGCAACACAGATTTTTGACATTAATAAAAAAAAAAAAAATAACAAACTTATAAAATACTGGACTTAATATTAACAGATATTTGCCGTTCAAAATCCCGTCATGACATATATGTATTATCTACAAACCTATATTACAAGACACAAACGATTTTTAACAACATGTTATGTAATAATTGGTCTATCACAGCACAATATATTAACTTACACCTCTTATCGATCCATATACCTCAATCCTTGCACCTCGAAGGTTCTTGAGAAAATAATAGCTAAACGATTTAGGTGGCTGGTGACACACAGCTATGTATTAGATAACTGTGTGATGGGTTTTCGAACCACTTCAACACCATCAATAAAAAATCATTTCTCGCTAATATCATTCGATTCGATTGTAGACATACTTATTGCCTGGAATGTAGGACAAATTATGCATTAAACTTCATTTCAACCTGTTAAGAAAATCAATCATCTAAGGCGGCATTTTCAAATAGTTCTAAGTATTCAAACTCTGATATGATAATCGATGTCGAAAACTCTGTACAATTTCTTGTAGCTGAAGAATTTTATGAAGCACAGCACTCGGTCGTACTTCCAAATAATCTTTTACGTATGTATATTTCCCTTTTCGAATGGGTTGACATGTTTCGGTATTTAGACATAATTCAGTTTAAAAAGCTGACTTTCAGTTATCACATAGGGTCGCCAGTTGATTAGAACCATCTGCTTATTATATTTAATAAGCAGTTTGACTTAAATCAAATTTAAACGATTTATTAATAGGACATATTTTAACATTTATAGATACGAGCTAATAAGTGTCAATCGATCAAATAATAGAACTAATGGTTGTTCTGCAATATTAATTAAAATGTTGCTAAAATACCATATTTTCGATGTTGTAACAGAAAATGCTATAAAATTAAATGAATTCCTGAAGACATAACAATTGCCGCTGTGTATCGCTCTTCAAGACTTTGTCAACTTTATTTTTCCAACTCGTTGCTAACTGTATAATGCCAAATACCCTTGGTAGGGATCTGAACTTATTAACCCTAAGTTTAGGGAACTATATAAAAATTTAAGAAACGGCAACTGTCTACATTGGACAACTATGATTTGACTTCAGAACATTCGCCGATCATAGTTACATGTGGCGCTTCTCTTCCTGCTTTATCAACTTTAATTTAATATTTTTACATCAAGGACGAATATTTCATCATTGAAAAATTAGATTAATGAAAAATTAAATTTAAATGTATCTCTTGAAACTCGACATGTCAACAAAAATCAAATCTTGAAGATATTTTGATACAATAAATTTCTTTGATATACCTTGCCAAATGTGTATGTCATTTCGCGAAATCACTGTAGCAGAAATAGAAGCCGAAATCGCGAAATTAAACCACAAAATGTTCACGGACTACTACAAAATTGACGCAGAAGTAATAAATATTATCCGCTTATTGTCATTAATTTAAAATGCAATTATTAAGCAGAATCATTTCCTACTCAATAGAAATGTACAAAAACTTAACCACAGGATATCGTTCTACAGGTCGATTAGCTTGCTAGTGCCTTTCAGTAACCTATTTGAAATAATAGTATTTAGATGGTTACCGGATTTAGGCTAAAGCAACATAATAATAGAACATCATAGAACTCCAGAACAGTGCCATCGAATAGTTAACACAATTTTTTTTTTTTTTTATATTTCCTTAATACTTTATTTTCAAAAACTTAAAGTATTACTCCTAGTTGGAGCATAGGGCGAAAACAAATGACCTCCAACGACTTCTATCTGCTGCTAGGGCTCTAAGTTCACTCCACGAAGCCCTGGACCCGATTTCGGAATGGACCTCTCTGACGGCTGCCTTGTGGGTTCCACTGGAAGGCCATCTTTGCAATATTGTCATCTTCTCTGCGTAGGGTGTGGCCTATCCAATTCAACTTGGGTCTTTTAATTTCGATGTTGATTGGTTCGGTATTAGTAACTCTCCATAGGTCAGCGTTTGATATCGTTTCTGGCCAGAAGATACGGCAGATAATCCTCAAACATTTGTTAACGAATGATTGAAGCTTTCCGCTAATCCTGTCCGAAACCATCCACGTCTCTGAGCCATATAGTAGTATAGGTTTTATACTGGTGTTATATATTTTTTTTAACACAATTTAAATTGGTCAAATGATGAGTGGAGTGACCTAATATGGATTTACATTCTTTTCTCGAATAATTGGTATAATATTAATCTTTAACACTTTTTCAAAAACATTTTAAATTATTAATATTAGCGATATAGGTCTATATGAGTTCACCTCATTTGGCAATCATAGTTTAACTCTTGTTCATCCTTAATTCATTTTCTGATATGACATCGTTCTAAATATAAAAAATTTAAGCAGATCAGAAATGTTTTGGCTGTCATTTGACAATCATTAGATCTATGCTGATGCCACAGCTATAATTGCATCAAGTACAGAGCTTCAGAAGTATCTCAAGTTGTAGTTAAATAGAACAGTGGCAAACAAACAATTGAAGATAAAAGTCAATTCTGCTAAATCAAAAAAATCGTTTCATTTGCCCTACGAATAGAAGATTGTGCGCCGGTATTTTTGAATAATATGCTTATTCCTCATAGTGAGCCTGGGCTATACTCTCGGACTCAATAATAATCGCAGAAAAACTTAGCAGAGCCATATGAAGGTAAACGAAAACAGCTCAACATAAAAAGAAAATATTTTATGGTTTACTTGGCAACAAATCATAATTTAGTCTAGAAAATAAATGCGACTATACAAGCAAAGCCTGTGATATATATATATGATATTAAACATAGAAATAAACTTAGCCTAGTTAAAATTGTTTATGTACAACTCAAGCTGTGTGGCGTAAATGTGTACAAACACACATCACTAAGCTATAAATAGCCTTAAATTAGCTAAAGAAATTTGTACTCAATTTTGCTTCTTATAGTATACCCAAAAGAACATACACACGATTCGCCGATATCTTCTTTATAGTATTGCAAGCCTTGCGTCAAAAATATAAAACTAAACACATTTTTTGTGCAGAGTATAAAAATAAATGTAAGAAAAATATAGAAAGTATCTAATTTTGTATGTTTTGCTAGTAGAAAAATTTTAAAATTGATTTTATTCCGTTTATAATTTTTAGTATTTGGCAAAACTAAAATTATTTTTAAAAGATACAACAAAATTTATATTTATTTAAAAAATATACATTTTATTTCAAAAACAGCGCACGTTCGAAGCAATTGTTTTGCTCTGATTTAATTTCGTGTCTGATTTTTGTGTAAATTAAATGCGCTCACAAATAAATATTGCTGCTGTGCGTTTGAGATACTTTTTAGCATAAATTATGCGCACTTTGTCGTGTGCCAAAATAAAATTCAAATCGAACTACAAAAAGCAAACGAATTAGCATTTAAATTGTTACGAATATTATTTTCAATAACAATCAAAATTGAAATAAATACAAAACTGTCGCAGAGATATTTGATTTATTGTGTTGAGTGAGATTAGTTTAGTAGCTGAGCGGCATACAAAATAATTAAATTAAATTAAATGAACAAGCAGCACAATTAAAATTTAAAATAAAATAAAGTAGTAACGCATACAAAAATACAGAAAAAGAATATCTTTAGCACAGCCGTTTGTACGTTGCGTGCGACGTTGAAAGCGGCGTACAACTATATATTTTACCACTATTACCGAGCAAGCGTTTGCATTTAACGCTTATTAAAAAAAAAAAATTAAATAGAAAAAAAAAATAGACGTCAAAATTACCACAAAAACTATGAATGGCAGTTTAAGCCAAATTATACAATGGCATAAAAAGCAGCAACAACAATTTAAACGCTCGCTCGCACACTTGAACGGAAGCCATATGCAGAAAAATTCAACGGAGCAGAAACCAGAGATAAACTCAGCGTAAAATGTAGCGAATTAAATTGGTCCCGCCTTGTTTATGTAGCAGTGTTAAAGCAGCGCAAGCGAAATAGCAGTAAGTAGCACTCTTTCTGACGTACAGATACAAATGTATCTTGTAGATAAAATCCACAACAAATATAATACATAGCACAAAGTGAGATAGCATATGTGTATAAGCAGTCAAATTGTAGCCATTACAAAGTCAGAGCGTGTTCGAGCAGTGCAACGCTAACAACTGCGCTAGCTATGTATCTCGTTTACGCAAACCTCATACGAAAAGTATCTACAAGATACAAATGAGCGTAGCACTGTAACCGGTTGGACATGTTTTATATTTTACGCTGTATGTGTGCGTGTTTTTTTTTGACTTTGGAAAGCGTGTTGGAAGAGCGTTTTCGGTCGCTGAGAGCGTGTTCGAATTCCCACTGTAGATACTTGGTGCGCTGACAGCGACTCTCTGAATTATTCTGACAGCGACTGCCGTTGAGTAAACACGTTGAACGCGCGTCGATCGCAAAACGAAACCAAAACGAAACGAGTGTTTAACTGTGTTTAGTGTTCGAACAAGAAGAAAGTTGTTTGTCAACACGCACGAAGCAAGAAAAAAAAGCTACATGTATCTCAAGTGATTTCAAATAGCAAGAAAAGCAAAAACTCAGCTAATGAGCAAGCAACTAAGCTAATAAAGTGTTTAAAAGACAACATTTCAATGTTGCAGTGTATTAAGTGATAAGAAAAACAACTTAAATACAAGAAACTTATGCAAAAGGATTATACGCCGCAAATTAAAATTAAATTTAATTAATTTAATTACAAAAACTAAAAAGCCGCAAAAATAGCTGAACTAATTGCGAGCAAACCAAACGCCAACGCGCTACGCCAAGCAACGCAATTCCAGCCGTCGCCATCTGTAGCAACAACGCGCGTATTTATGACTAAAATGATTCCGCCGGTACCCACTTCAGCCGTGATGATGCCTACGCCTAAGCAGAAGATCGGCTTTAGCATCGAATCGATTGTTGGCAACAACAATGATGCGATAGCTGCTGCCACCAACAACAACAATGCCGTAACAACCGCCGGTAATCATAATAACAACAACAACAACAGCATAAAACGTGAAACCGCCAATGGACCCGGTTCACCACCGCAAACACCGCCAGCTACGAATATGTTAAGCGGTGCAACACATCTCAATACAACGCCAACACATATGCATATAGCGCCACATGCACATGCACTACCAACGCTGCCACCACACATGACAGCGCATCTATCACCCGCGCAACAGCATGCGCTCCATCAGCATATACTACTACAGCAGCAGCAACACCAACATCAACAGCATCAGCTGCCCGGCACACCCAAATCACACACAAATGATATACAGGACATTATACAGCGATTGCATCACAATGCCACGGCAGCGGCTAATCTTAACAGCGCCAATGGTCCTTATAGTCCACAATCACTACAAACGCGTCTCTCGCCCGACTGTGATGCGGCGCCACCGTCGGCCATGCATCTGAAGCGTGAACGCTCACCAGCGCCTGCCGGCATGGAACAAGTAGAGAATCCTGCACAACGCATACAACCACCACACACGCCGCCCAAATCTGTATCACCACAATCCTCATCGCAGCCCTCTTCACCGCCTACGCTGCTGACCAGTAGTCCACAGCATACGCCGCAACCTGCAATGCCAACACTAACAATGCCGCAACACCAGCAGCAGCCACAGCAATTGTTATATGGCAAACCACCTGGCGCCATGCTAATGCCTGGCATGCCACCAAGCGGTCTGATGCGTCCATTTCCCGTCGGTCCCGGTGGTCAACCGCTTGCGCCACCACCGCAACCCGGCATGCCGGATATCAAACCGTTGCCACCATATATTAATGCACCGCCAGAATTGTCGCCGCAACATAATCCGCATCTCATTGCTGCTGCACAATTTCAAATGGCTGCCGCACTACAAGCTGGACATGTACTAGGCCCTGCAGCTGCTGCTGCTGCCGCCGCTGGCTTGCCACCACATGCATCGCCCTTTATGGCTGGTCCGGGCATGGCACGTGAAAGCTATCCACTCTATCCGTGGCTGTTAAGTCGTCATGGACGCATCTTTCCACATCGTTTTCCAGGAAGTAAGTAACTAAAAAAAATCTCGCCTTACATTAATGCCTGAAATATATGAAAAAAGAAAAACATTTACTAACTTCCTACTCCCTTTTTTATTTAATTTTTACAGACTTCCTACTGCAACCTTTTCGCAAACCAAAACGCATACGTACCGCCTTCTCGCCGTCGCAGCTACTAAAACTTGAACACGCCTTCGAGAACAATCAGTATGTAGTCGGCGCTGAACGCAAAGCGCTGGCACAGTCACTGAATCTCTCCGAGACGCAGGTGAAAGTCTGGTTCCAGAACCGACGCACCAAGCACAAACGCATGCAACAGGAAGACGAGAAGGGCGGTTGCTCCTCGGAGCGTCATTCACATCTTGGCAGCGGCGACGAGGATGATGATGAGCTCATCGACATGGAGATGGATGACTGTGCGAGCGATGATGAGCACGAACTGGATGCGAGTCATTAATTCCAAATCCGTATTCCTTGCGTCGTCAACTGCGCAAAGTTTGTGAGTTCCTTATTTATTGTATCTATAAAACTCCAACAACAACTAAATAGCTATTACTGGAGTGCATGTGCGAGTGTGTGTGCGAGAGAGAAAAATTTATAAAATAGTTTTTTGTGATATATTCTTAAATACGAAAAAAAAAAAAAAAAACAAATGAAACTCAAGTGTGCAGAGGGAAATTATTAATTTAAGTGTAAATATATTTTAACTACGAGCCCTCGCTGTAGCCGTGTTGTGTAAAGATCTGCAAAAGTATTAATTGTATCTTAAAATGCCAAAATGAAAGCCGCAGCGCGCGCTGTCAGCCGCTTTAAACTTTAAAAATGATTTCGTGCCAAACTTTGTGGCTGCTGCAGCGGTTGCGGCATTTCGAAGGCGTCATTTCATGCTGTCTTTAGTTTGCTTCTCTGATTTTTTTTTTGTTATTTTATATAAAAATCCAGAGCCAAAATTGAGTTGAGCTCAAGTAGCGCAAAATTCGAATAAAAAAAAATCCCCATAAATTAACTTGTTCAACCAACTTTAAATTGTACAAATGTAATTTTTAATTGTATATACTTAAATGAAAAAAAAGGCGTAATTAATTTTAATTAGTAAATTTCTAGTTATAACTTAAAGCGAAATATTTAAATTACTATCTGTATCTATCTATCTATCTATATATATATATGTATAATTTCTATTTCAATATAAATTTTATTTAAGCAGTGAAGAGAAAAAACAAATCTGTGTAAAGGTTGAAGTAGCTTTAGTTTGTAAAGCTTAGGTTTTAAGTAATAATATGCAAATATAAACCACAAAAAATACCATAAAACTAATTAAAATGATTTTTTATTTATTACAAAAGCAATAGATACAAATGTATCTTTTTTCATATGCTGCGTCTTTAGATTAAAACGGTATATTAGAGTCGCAAATAATATATATCGTATATAATCTTTATTAACCTCAAAGTCAAGTCGATATATTCGTCCGTCGTTTGGATTTTGGCGCCTATATGAGATACACAATACAAATTTTAAAATTCTTTTCGCTCAGCGAATAGAGGTAAACTGTTATAAACCAAAACTTCTGATTATTTTTAGTATTTTGTACGAAATTTCTTTGGTTACATAGTCCAGCTAGAAAAGGCGGCGTATCTCTCGGCAATCCTAACAAAATTTTAAGAAAGTAAAGATGATCTTTTAAGTTGGAACATAAGGTGTTTAAGGCACGGTTGCTAGTTCTGGGATAATTGTGGATCATCTGTAATTTAAGGTGATCAAAATGACGGCGTTTGTGGATGTATTATGTGACTTGCTTCAGCCATATTTCTGGCCAGGCAAACATTCATTATATCTGCTAGAACAGAAGCAGATCTGATCGTTCACATAAACAATATCAAGATCTCTGTGTAGGGTTGTGTTTCTGACATACCAAGGGCAGCCTGTAAAAATTTGTTTGCATAATTTGCAAACAGTTGTTGTCAAATTTAGCTACAGTACCACAGTTCTGCATGCAGTATCTCCAAATGTTCGCTTGTTTCGCCAAGCCAGTCTACCCTTATGGTTCACTACTCGACGCAGTTTTGTCCTGCACATTTGCACAGTAATCACGATGCGAGGCATTTATCTAGGACTAAACTAAGATACTTTTGCTTTTCAAGTTTGCTGCCTTACCACACCGCTCTGTGTGATCTGGAGTGGAGCTTTTCCTTTTAGTGTAAAGCAAACCTTACTACATTTGGCTTTATCAATTTGGATGTTCTACCTCATTTAAACCTAAAAATGCTTATAATTCGCAAACAGTTCATGTTTCGATTGCTTGAATAGTGAATGAGGACAAGACGAAAAACTTGGTGTATTCTCGTATGCCGCCATCGCGCCTTGGACTGTCAGTGATGATGGAGAATTTCAAATTCAATGTTTTAAGAAAACTTCGTCTATCTTGGATCCGAAATAACTAGCAACAACAATGACAGCCTGGAGATCAGGTGAAGAATCACGCTTGCCAATAGATGCTATTTTGGGTTGAGCAAGCAAATTAGAAGTAAAGTCATGTCTCTCTTATACTCCCGGTCGTACTATATAGCGTAGAGGCATGTGCCGCTATTGATTCAGACGAAATGGCGTTGGAAGTGTTCAAGAGGAAGATTCGCCTTAGAATTTTTGCTCTTATTTGAGTCGGCGTCGAGTTTAGATCTTAAATAAACCGCGAGCTATATGAGCTATTCTATGAGGTTGACATAGTCCAGCTCATAAAATTCCAGCGTCTGCACTGGGCTGGTCACCTCATTCGAATGGATGAAAGCGCTACATCACGCATGGTTTAAACGGAGGCCCAAACTTGATGGTTGGACGACCGGGCACGCGTTGGAATGACCAGGTATGGAGAGATCTTTCCGTTCTTGGCATTCACAATAACTGGCGGCAATACGCATAAGACTAAAGCAGTTGGTGCGCCTTCCTGAATGCGGTTATGATCGTGCATTGCATTTCTAAGTTATAAGGCAAGTCTTAGTTATTCTGCCTTTAAAATTTTGTAATTGCTCTTCCTTGAAGAAGTTTCTGGTTTATACTTGAAGTTTGACTGAAATTTGCAGCAGAAACGGTATGATGGCTTGCTTGTCTATAAGGAACATGCATACAATATTTATTCTTATTTATATAGAAAGGATATTTGGTGCGTGAATCAATACAATTCATTTTCGAAAACTTTGAATGTATGTGTTGTGAAAAAATGATTTCAAATTGAATGTTGAAAATAATGACCATTGCCTGGTACTATTCGTTGAGAGCATGCAGATTCAGCGCCGGAAGAATTGATTTTCGGATTAGGTACTGTCACCTGTATTCTACCCCCGTCAGATGAGAGCTAGAGTTCCGCCGGTTTATACTAGATGCCACCTCTTAGGCACTTTATGCGACTTAGGCACCAATTGGCGTTCAGGACTACCGCCACCTATTGACAGCTTGGTATAAATGCTGATATTTTCAAAATTTTGTAAGCAAGATTTAAGTTTAAACGCATGGACTCTCCAGATAGAAGGTGAACATATGCTGCAGCCTTCACTGGAAAACTATATGGACATCACCATCATGGACAAGAAGTTCAAATACCGGCAAAACCTGACCGCATCCCTAATTGTCGACTAAGGTTGATAAAACTCAATAGAAGGAGCCAAATAGAAGTATGCGTAAAGAGAATCGTATTACCCCAATATGGCTTTATAGCGTGACGATTTGAGGATCGCAGGAGCGCCTAATTGTAACCGTAGTTAGGTGCTGCAGAATCGTGTTCTTAGACAAATTTCTGACTGCGTCTGGTGCTTAAGAAGTGTTTAGTTGTATTGAGACCTTAATTTGCATATTGATAAAGAGCAGCTTGGGAGGTATACCAGTCATTAAAGTAACGAGTAGAGTCGAGATTCAGTGATTGTTTTATTCGATGCTAACAGCTCTTTGCTTTTGGATCCAACTAAATATCTATCAGGAGCTTGGGTTTTTGCTTATTTGGACGCACTGTTTAGGTTCATCGTGGCGTAGATTTAACATATATTTTTTTTTTTTTTTGACGCTTGCAATGACAACTGCAACTTTTCATAGCATGTTGTTGTTTAATGCAAAGCATTTATTCCTAACTATTGTTGAAACTGCTGTTCACAGATGGTAGTAAGCTCTCCACGTCTATTGGCTTAAATTCGTATGGCACCCAATTTTCAGGCAGTTGGATAATTCTCAATGCTTTCGAAACGCTAAGCAACGATTATTCGATTAAATCCAAATAAATTTATAAGTTTTGGGTATCTTCAAACTACTTCGGATTGCAAGAAAGTTCCTTATAAATATGAGAAGATATTGCCATTTAATATATATGATCTGATATTCTTGACCAGCGTTTACTGCTATTGCAGTTGTAGTAGGAGTCACCCTAAATACAAACACGATTGTATTTGTTTGAATTTTTATTGATGTTATTAAATATGGATCACTTTTTGCGGAGTTTTTATAGACTTATCTTATATATAAAAAAAAAAAAAAAAACATCTAAAATGCGGCTATTTGTCTCTAATAAGTGCAAGCATACATTGTAGAGCATGTTCGTTGTCAGTCTTGAACCTTATGCAGACACACTTGCTCTATCGAACTGTCTGAATGGCAGTCCGAACGGCAGCATGCAAGTCCGAATTGCTTTTCAAAAAAATATACTCTGAAAATTTTGGCACTTTTGCATTCGCTCGAACCAACTTTCAAAGCACTTTCTCCACTCCGAAACATGGTTTGTGAACGCATCAACAGCTTCTTCAGGCATAGAACGAGTTTATTTTAGATTTTTGGGAATAACAAAAAATCATTGGATGATATTTTGAGTGCTCAAGAACTCTCTGTGCGAGCCGATGTGTTAGAGAGCTTGCATTGTCATGGTGAAGGGTGATTTGTCTTTGGCGGTTGATTTTGCGAATTTCTCAGAAGACTTCAAGCAAAGAAATGGTCTTGTACCATTCAGAATTGATCGTCCTACCTTGCTTAAGCGGTAGAATAGCCACATGCCCCATTCGGCCGAAGAAACAGGCGACTATTCGTGCGCCAAAAACTTTTGCTGGACTTGGCTTGTCTTGGTACACATATACCATCGATTGCTGATTCGATTCCGGCTCATACGTATGTAATCATGATTTGTCATCTGTGATGGTCTTTTGTAGAACGCTTTCGAATTTTTTAGCATTTGTTGTAACCTTTTCTTTTTTTTGAGAGATTGTCAAATTATGCGGAATCCAACGTTCATGCAAAATCTCAAACCTCAATCTCACGATATGACATTTGACAATCTCGCATTATCAGTTCACGCATAGCATCGATGTTTTGTGGCACAACAACCAACCAATTTGGGCGACCTTCACCGAATTCGTTGCTAAGCGAAATACGACCACGATTGAATTCACCAGGATTTAAAGGTGCTTCATCGCCATACATAGAACTGAGTACATCGACACACTCTTCATCCATGTCGAATGTTGAGAAAAAGAATCCAATGAACCCCTTCCTTTCAATTTCAACTCACTGTAAACAAGACAAATATCGCTTTACATAAAAACGTTGTGAGTACATTCATGCTAAAAAATGTCAAACTTTATATTAGTATTGCCAGATTTTTCCAATTAGTGCTCGTCGTAGAGCTTGCTAATTAACTTTTTTGAAAACGAGGGTTGCAGTTTGATATTTCTCTTTTAGTTTCATGCATACTGCTAATATATAGTCTCTATCTCTGATACACCTTATTAAATTTCGTTTCAAACTTTTCGTTTGCTTCAATGAATTGCTGAAGAGAAACCCATTTGATTTAAAAAGTGCCAACGATATCACTAAAAAAAGCAAAATTACTCTCGGATTTGTGGTAAGGTTAGATGAGACGAGCTGAACCTTTTGCTGAGGTTTCAAATGGACATTTAAATTAGTCCACATGTAGTTCGGTCCTTCGCGATAAAAGTTTCAATCAGATCTGACATTCGTAGCTGTAGATAGTCTTCTATATAAGTCTGAATGCAAATACAATGATAGTTCCGACCGTATCCATCGTGTCATTGGTAGGTACTTGTAATTTTTAAACAAGTTTCACGTATCACCTATAGCACTTCTGATTAGATGACAATTACACATTTGCAGCAAGCTGCATCATTATAAACAGACAACAAGCAAGTGGATGGCGAGATTGATCTCAAAAGCTAAGCAAATGTTTTGACTTCAAACAAGTATTTGTGGCTTATTAACCGAAATATGATAAAGTTTTGTGTCATTTCATAACCATGGCTGAAATTTGAATTCATCGCAACACATCAACGGTCAAACATTTATTGAATCAGCGCATTTCTCTTGCATGTTCGGATTAAGCTTGTATGTCTGCCTTTCTTTTCGCTTTCAATTAATATCAAGCACCAAATTATTGTTGCAAGCCGCACAATTATATTAGTTTACGACCTTGTTTTAAAGCTACAAGCGCCATTCGTTGAAAGTTCAAGACATTTCACCTCTTACTAGCTTAGTAGTTCTTTCACTTTAATATGCAACGATTCGGGCGTAAAATTGCTTTCATTTTCATCCAATATGCAATTAATTCTGCACTTGTATGTACATAGTTACATTTCATATCTATGTGGCTGGTCTGGAAAAAAAGGAAATAGTATATCTTTTGTGTGGCAAAGTCTTATGAGTGATGTTTAAGTCCATTCATTGACAATCAAACTTCAAATCAGTTTGTTCTCCATTATAGATATAAGGTTTGCTTCTATCACATCGAGTGGTTCTTTTTTTTAGGTACTAGTATTTTTTTTTTCTCTTTTATTTTTCTAAATCTTTTCTTTATTGTATTGGGTAAAAGTTAAGCTTTCACGAAAAAAAAATTGACAAACTTTAAAATTTTCTTTTTCCTTTTTTTAAGTTTTGCATTTTTGAAACCAATCCCAACAATTGATCCTAATTATTTTCAACAAAAACTGTAGTTGAGAAACTTTAACACTTTTCAAATTCGAAGACAGTTGACATAAATGTTAGTACACACACACATATGGCCGAAATACAAATTTATTATTTTTTTGTAGATACATGGATACAAATGTATCTGCAGCAATTAAGCCTCTAAGTTCAATTTGATAATTATGCACTTCAGCTTAGCTTAACTCAAATCCAAATCGAAGTAAAAACACTTAACTCCACACCGCAAAGATCTGAACCGATGCCGTTCCCGATGTAATCAATAAATTATAAAGTAAATTAATTAACGCATGACATTTGGCATTACGAGTATGTTAAGGAGCTATAAAATGCATTTAGCGATTTTTATAGATTTCATAAGCATTTTAATTGCACAATTTAAAATGCAAATTGGGTTTTATTCGTGTAGAATTGAGTCGAGCGAGAGAGAGAGAAAGAGAGAAGTGCGATCCATCGATCGATACAGCGTGAGATGCAAATTTTAAATGGAAAGCAGCTGAGCTGCTGTGTTAAGTCCAAGTCTGATTTCGAGTCCCCAGCTCAGCTCAGCTCAGTTCAGCTCGAATCGAATCGAATCGAGTATTTGAACTGGAGAACTGGTTTCGCTTTATAAATGATGCTGCGCCGTTTTTCGCTCGAGGTGTGCTAATGATTTGAAATTAAATTTATTAAAATCACTGAACAGAACATATTCAATCGAAAAGGCAGTGAAAAATCACATATGCTCCGAGAAATTAATACTAAATTGTATTAAATTATAGGTATTTACGATTGGCGGTGCATAAAGTGCGGTCCAAACTAAGCTGAAAATCGTGTAAGGTAATATTTTTTTTATTAATTGCAACGTTTAATTAATAACATTTTCTATTAATCCTTAATTAAATTTAATTATAGCAAAAATATTAGGTAAATAAGAACATTATTTAATCGTTGGATTAATCGGTTAAAAAATGAAATCAACAAGGAAACAATTTATTCCATATCGAATTGAATAATAAAGTTTTTGAAACTTGTATTTTATTTAGATCAGTCTATATATTGGACAAATACTGTACCGAAGATTTAATAACAGAATTGGTTTAAGTCAAACTGTGGCATAGCAGAAGTTCATCTACTCTTTTCACATCAGCTGCTCTCTTTCATGCGAAGTTTAATGACCGACAGGACTTTGTGATAATGGATGGTGTGAAGTCATGCACGCAAACATTTTACACAAGTATTCCAAAGCGAACTATATTAGGTCTCACTTTGTGCACTCTCTTCACTTGGGGCTAACCATCCCGATGAGCAACCATCTAAGGAGCTTCTTACTGCAACATTCGCTGATTACAAATTCATTCTTACAAGTTCCTAAAATGGACTAAAAGGTGAAATATTATGCAAGCGTGACAAAAACAATAAAGCATGAAGCATTTTCTGGTGTCTTTTTTCAAGACCAGCTGATTGGTGAATACATTTGCTAAAAGTTTTCTTGGAGTGTTCTTGGGTAAGCGTCTCATGTTTGGAACCTCATTGAAGAGGTCGATATATTCCTTTACACCAGTACTAATAAGTTGTCCTGGCTCTTTAACGGCAAAAGCTTGCTGTCGGTTAGAAATTAGGTGCTGTAAAGTTTTCATTGGGCCAGCCTGGCTATAGGGAATGGGATAGTTGAAAAACACACCATAAACAAATGCGTTCTTCAGGCAAAGATTCTTTGCTGACTAAGAGGTGTGCTTGGTTACATACAATTTGGAGACCTAGCTAAAAGTCTCTTATCCATGGATGATATTGACAACCTTAGTGGTCACAAGAATTAGCTAGCCAGACATATTCTGGAAAGTCGATAGAAGGCAGAAGTTCAAAAAAAAAGAGAGTTGTCCTAAAGATTACAGGACGAATAATTAAATAAACATAAAATAAAAAAGAATTAATGGAATAGTAGCCTCTTGATTGAGTCGCCTGTTTGGCAGAGTGCGACTCAATATGTTGCAGTGCGTAGTCACTCTTGCGCTATACCTACTGATGTGATAGGCAATTTGCTCCTCGATTTTCTCTAAGCGGAAATGTTTGTAAAGCGTTCTGTTTCGAACAAATCATGGCACAAATACCCTACAACTGCACTCCGTACCTCCAGATGGAAGCAAGGGCAAGTGTGCAGACAGCTCTCTTGCAGCGCAGGGCCAGTTTGTTTCGTCTGTTTAACAGCCAGTAGAGCTGCCTCGTTTTCAGAAGACAAAGGGTGAACAAGTTTTGAGTGTGCCGCGCAAATATCAACCTTTTGACCAGCGTCAGCCCAAGCTATCTAATCTAATTTGCATATGTGAGGACGGTGTTGTTCAGCCAGACATCGGGAGGGCTCCTTCTGCGTAGTGTAAAGCACACGTTAATGCACTTGGCCGGATTTAGGTTGATGTTCAATTGCCGGGCCAATTGCTCAAGCGTGTGTAAGTACTCCTGCGCCCCGACGGACCCAGTAGTCCGACATGACACACTCTATCGAAGGCTTCATGCACATCGACAAATATCACATTGCAGTACTCCTTGTCGTTCAAGAAAAGCTTCACCACTCTGAGTACTTGCTCTATTGTGCCATGACCATATCTAAAGCCGAATTGGTGCTAAGGCAGGGCTGTTTGATAGCCTACCAGCTCGATAAATCACGACGCAAAAAGTCGTTCCTTTACCTTCGACAAAGAAGGTAGGAGACTTATTGGTTGATACGGGTTTGGATGATCCTCATGCTTGCTAGGTTTGTGGATCATCGTAATTCTGGCTAACTTCCATGCGGTGGGCAAATATTGCTGCCTCAGCATAGCTTTACAGATTAACATTATGTACAGGAGTTCCTTCATTGGCAGAGCTTTTAGTATTTTATGACATATATTGTTTTGTCCTAGGGCCTTGTTTGTGGACAGCTTTCTGATTGCTTTAGCTACTTGGGAGGTCCATTTGGAGAAGAGGCTCGATGGCCTGGAACCAGTTATCGACATCGCTGTCATCTGCTTAAGAAAAGGGTGTGAACCTATATTCCAAATGCTTTGCGTAGATGTTGGCCCGCTCCAAATCAGTCTTTGTAATCATTCCATTGAAGTCCTTGACTGAAACTTGTCGGAAAGCCTGCCTTTTGGTTTTTACGAGTTAAGGAGACAAATATCTTCGAGATTCTGGTAAAAAATATTGCCTCAGTATCTCTGAACTGCAAAATATAAAAATCCAATTTGAGAAAAATTTAATTAAGTTTTCTAAAATAAAAATTTTGGTAATAATGAATGCAGTGCAATCAGGTGTTGTTGGAAAATCTTGTGGAAATAATGATGAATTTTAAAATTTCGAGGCCTATATACATATAATCTGTACTAAATTTTGGGTTAAAACAAAAATTTAAGTGCTGCAATAAACTAAAATTTTTTAAGATGAATAAGCTGTATACAAAAAGCGGGGATGTCAATGATGATACGAAGTTTGTTCCGAAATTGCTAAATAAAGATTAAAAGATCTGTCCCATGATTAAGCCTCAGAAAATACCTAATGATGGCTATTTCTATGGCATGAAACTGATGGAGGATTTCATATACCATTCCCAGTTTAAATGATAAAAATTTTGAAACTGTCAAAAAAAAATACAAGCAATAACCGTTAAATAAACACATTAAAGCAAAAAAAATATTTGACTTGCATGCAACCATTGACAGCAGTTCAACCAATTGAAACATAAACTGTTTGCGAGCTATAAACATTTTTAGATTTAAATTGAATACACATAAAAACTTACAAGAAGAAAGAAAAAGAGAAATCGTTCTAATGTCAACTGCCTACAATAGCTTCTTTTAACCAAAACTCATATATGCATCGTTGACCCATTATCAATTATTATCTAATAACTACCTAAATATAATTCAAATGAAACACGTTCTATTAAATAAGATAAGCCAACGGAATCAAATCTTTAAACGAAAAGTTAAACAAGTTTAACCAAAATGTGTGCGCACACCCAACAAATTACACCAAATACTTTGATTTTAATCGCATATCACATGTAAAGAACCCAAAAAAAAAAAAGTATCATTAAAAAAAAAACAAAAGCAAAAAACGTTCGAAATCACGAAGATCTCAAGACAATTGCTATAGCACGCACATGTTAAACGTTGCTTGATAAAGAATTAATGTGCCACAATGTATTGTATTGTGCCTCGAAAACGAAAATGTATCTGTGTATCTTTTGATGCTGCTGTTGACGTACGAAATGATTATGTTGATGGCGTGTTGACCACAGATCAGAAATACAATAATACAAAAAAAAAAAAAACAAAAAAAAAAATATTTAAACCGATGCATGTCTTGCTCCAACTTGCCTCCAAATGCTGCAAAGACAATCAAGTGCAACGAGCGTGTCACCGTAGCCAAGTCAAAATCAAGTTTAAAGTCAATTTCAGTCAAGTGAGTCTCCATTTCGAATTGAAATAATTAATTATAAATTACACCCACAAAAAATAAAAAAAAAAAATAAAGAAACCGTGTTACCATTCAGAACTAATATTCTTTAATATTTTTTTTTTCCAAATTCTGAAGAAGCGTAAAGAACATGATTGAACAGAAAAAAAAAGAGAAGGTAATAAAATTCTTAGAAATGCACGCATTATTATTTTTTTTTGTATACCCTTTATGCATAGATTATAAGTGCATATAAGGTTTGTCTAAAGCTATGTCACAGGCAGCAGGAGTTGAAGCAGAAGCTATAAGTATATATTTCAAAAGTCCATTTGATAGACATGTCCGTCTGTCTGGTCATCAAAGAGCACTTGGAGACTATAAGGGTTAAAGTATCTCAATTTAGCTATTTGGAATCAACTATTCTTACTTCAGATTAAATGGGGAATATAGTCTCTAAAGAGCAACTACAGCGCAACTCAAAGTGATGCACACTACACAGCATCAAGCGCTCTTTTTTTCATATTTTTTTTTAAAGTCTAACACATTAAAAAAAATTTTTGAGGTGCGCCTCGTTTATGGTAGACAAAATTATATTAGGTATATGTATAAATATGTTTTGTACATTCACTTTATGACACTGCTGGCTCATGATCTCTCTTATTTTTTTTTTGTCTTATTGTACTTGCTGTTCTTTTGTATCTCATTTTTTTGAAGTATTTATTTATTTATCCCATAAACTTATTAAGTAATCCAATTTGGTTAAATTAGCCTCGTCTTTTTGATTTCTTTAGCAGCTATAATTCGTTGTGCTTCAGTTTTTTTTTCTGTATCTGTGTATCTGTGTTAACTTCTTATTTTTATTGTATTTGTTGGATTTTAATTGAGTTTTGTTTTTCTACGCTTCAGCTTCAGCTTCAGATACTCGTCCGTACAGCCTCAACTTGACTTCAAATTGCCCTCATATATAGATTTACGCATGCTTGCGTGTCTTGTTGTCTGTTGCTGCCTGTGCGTCTATGCGCTACAGCAGCGGGTGTATCCATGTCAGTGTTATCAAGTCTGTTCGTTTAATTACTGAAGACCATGTCTTGGATTTTGATGTATGTCTGCTGTTCAGCTATAGGCTACGACGCATAGCCTATTGTAATAATATTTTGCTATTTTTTCCGCGCAGTGGTGGGCTCCAATTTAGGTTTACTTCACTTGATTTCACTTTTTTTTTGTTTCGTTTTTGCCCGTAAATGATTTTATATGCTATTAATTACTTGACGTATGTTTTGTGCGGTGGGTTACTCATGTCAAGTTTAAGTCAGTTTTGATTTGATTTGCAGAATTGAAAATAAAATAATTAATTTTTTTGTCTATTTTCTGCGTAAATAAATATTAAACCAGCAAATTGCTTTAAAGTAGCGTGAGGTGGTTGAATTGAAAGTTGGTTTGTAGGTATTTGCTGGTTGATCGATTTGAGTTTGGCTTGCACTGAGACCTAATTTTATTTTTTTTTGGCCACACACATGTAAAGAAGTTAATTTACGAGAATATAAGCATATGTGATGCTTGTTGATGTTTGTTGTTCGCTGAAGTAGTAGGTTTGAATTGCTTTTTAGATGAAAATTCGTATACTGTCAAGGTTTTGTGACGACTGACGCTTTAAAGAAGACATTATAGAATCAATAAGGCATATACATATATACTTGATCAGCTCGACGAGACAAGTCAATCTAGATGGGCATATCTGTCTGCTCGTTTGTCAGGTCGGCGTTAAGCATCTACTTCAAGGAACGTCTTCAGGGTTATTTAAGCGTAGAGTAATTTAAAAAAACTCCACGCCTAAAAAAAACGATTTTTTGATGTTTCCGTAAAAATAAGCCTGCTGAAGAACCTCGCAAGGGATCGAAAAACATCGGAGTTAAAATTAAAACATTGCGTTTTTATTTCGATTGCACCTTGTGCATGCAAATCGAAAATATTGACATATAAAGCCGTCGATAATTAAACCCCCAATGAAAACGTTAATGAAACCTCGGAAGGAATTCTACGATGACGATATAAGGATCATGAATTGAGGATATGCACCTGGAATGTCCGCACCCTTAATTGGGATGGTGCAAATATCCAGCTGGTTGATGTCCTCGAAAGGTGCAAGGCTGACAACACCGCAATCCAAGAAATCCGATGGATAGGGCAGGGTTGCTCTAAAAAAGCATCATGTGACATCTACTACAGCTCCCATGCGAGTAAGCACGAATTTGGATGTGGTTTCGTGGTGAGTAGGAAACTACGTGGCCTCGTCTCTAGGTTCACGCCTGTTGACGAGCGCCTAGCCGCGATACGCATCAAGGCTAAATATTTTTATATTAGCCTGATTGGTACGCACGCCCTGACGGAAGAGAACGACGCCGATGCTAAAGATGAGTTCTATGAGCGCTTGGACCGTCTGTACGAGCGCTCTCCCAAATACGATGTTAAAATCGTTCTGGGCGATTTCAACCCAAGATACGAAGGATGGAAGGAATCTTTGGCGCAAAAGTCGGGAAATGAAGCCTTCACGACACTACCTCCAATAATGGAGAGAGGCTTATCAATATAGCAGGTCGGAACATGGTGGTTAGTAGTACCAGATTTCAACATCTTAACATCCACAAGGCTACATGGCTGAGTCCTGATCAAAAAACACGCAACCAAATTGATCATGTTCTGATTGACGGAAGGCACGCATCGAGCGTGTTGGACGTGCGAACGTTACGTGGTCCCAACATTGACTCGGACCACTATCTTGTCGCAGCCAAGGTACGCACTAGGCTCAGCGTAGTGCACGCCGCACGTTCCACATGCAACGAAAGCTAGACGTCGGCAAGCAGCAATCAGAACAGACCGCCGCAGCCTTCTCAAACACACTCTCCCGACTGCTCCGTGAAACCTCTCCGATTTCTCGAGATATATGTGAGCAGTGGAAACATATCACCCGCTCCATGGATAGGGCTGCCAAGGATGTCATTGGTTATACAAAACCTGTGAAGAATTCTTGGTACGACGAGGAGTGTCGCAATGCTACTGCAGAGAAGAACGCTTCCTATCAGCGAACTCTGAAGTAAGGAGCAACGCGAGCTGTTAGAGAACGATATCGAGAGAAACGGAGAGAGGAGAAACGCCTTTTCAGACTCAAGAAAAAGGTGCAAGAAGGATGTTGAGATGTTACGTAACAGAAATGAAGCTCGAAGATTCTATCAAAAGGTCAAGCGTCTGACTGAAGGTTGTAAGCCCGGAGTAACTTTCTGTAAGGATGAGAATGGAAATCTGGTAACGGATTAACAGGAATCACTGAGATTATGATGGAGTCATTTTTACAACCTTTTCGGAGGCGATGAAGCGCACCATTCCGCCGATAGAGAAATGACACCGGAAACACCAGTTAATGATGGCACTATTGTAGAGCCACCGGACTATAACGAGGTCGATTTAGTTATTAAAAGCTGAAAAATAACAAAGCGGCAGGCTCTGATGGGCTGCCAGCTGAGTTATTTAAGACCAGCGGCGAAGGATTGGTTAGGAGTATGAACCAACTTTTATGCAAGATATGAGCCGACGAACGCATACCCAATGACTGGAATCTCAGTGTTCTCTGTCCTATCTTTAAGAAAGGAGACCCCGCTGTTTGCGCCAACTACCGCGGAATAAGTCTCCTTTCCATTGGATATAAGACTTTGTCGGGCGTATTGTGTAATAGGCTGAAGCCATATACCGACTCACTGATAGGACGATATCAGTGTGGCTTCAGATCAAAAAGGTCGACCAGTGACCAAATATTCACACTACGCCAAATCTTGGAAAAGACTCGTGAGTTCAACAAAGTCACTCACCATCTATTTGTCGACTACAAAGCCGCTTTCGACAAGCCGATACGATCGAAGTTCTTCGACGCCCTGTCTGCACTAGGTATCCCAGCAAAGATTGTCCGTCTTTGCATGGCTACGCTATCTAACACACAAAGCGTTGTCAGCTTTTGATACCAAGAGAGGTTTCAGGCAGGGCGATGCTCTATCGTGCGATTTTTTCAATCTACGTCAATGCACGTACATACAGAGTATGTCGGGCTCGATCTGCCAAAAGGAAGTGATGCTGCTCGCTTTCGCCGATGACATCGATATCATCGGTACGCAGGAACGGCGAGTCAGCAAGGCGTTCTCTAGCGGTGAATGAGGACAAGGCGAAGCACTTGGTGTCTTCTCGCACTCATGCGTCTTCGACGGTCAGTGACGATGGACAATTTCAACTTCAGTGTTGTAGAAAACTTCGTCTATCTTGGAACAGAAATAACCAGCAACAACAACGTCAGCCTGGAGATCAGGCGGAGAATCACGTTTGCAAGCAGATGCTGTTTTGGCCTGAGCAAGCAAATGAGAAGTAAAGCCCTCTCTCGACGGACGAAAATAAAGATATGTAAGACGCTGATACTCCCGGTCCTACTGTATGGCGTAGGGGCATGGACCGTGATTGAGTTGGACGAGACAGCGTTGGAAGACTTCGAGAGGAAAATTGTTCGCAGGATCTTTGGTCCTATTAGAGTCGGCGACGAGTTTAGGACCCGTATGAACCGCGAGCTGTAAGAGCTATTCTATGATGTTGACATAGTCCAGCGCATAAGATTCCAGCGACTGCACTGGGCTGGGCACCTCATTCGAATGGACGAAGGAGCTCCAGCACGCATGGTTTACATGGGGGGCCCAAATTTGATTGGTGAACGCCGACATGGAGGACGACCGGGCACTCGATGCAATGACCAGGTATGGAGAGATCTCTCCGTACTTGGCATTCAAAACGACTGGCGCCAGCACGCACAAGATTATGGAGGCTGCAGCGCCTTCCTAGACGCGGCCATGACCGGCAGAATGTTGAGTAAGTAAGTAAGTATATATAACAGTCTCAAGCACTTTCCTTAAGTAACACACACCTTGATTGGCTCGAGAGTTTTTTTTTTCCGTTACTTCGTACTAATATTATAAATGCGAGAGTTTGGAAGGATATATGTATGGATGTATCTTCCTCTCTTACGTCTAAACTGCTAAACCAATTGGTATGCATTTTTGTATAGAGTTAGATAGGACGGTGGTACAGAACATAGACTACGTTTTAACCAAATTGGAGAGAACGATACCTACCGAGTACTTTTCAGAAAAATAACGGCAATGGCACCCTCTTTGGTCTACTTGTCTGCTTCATAGTTCCCCTGTATATCTTGATGCTCAGGTAATCAGATGTTGTGAATTCTGTGGCGTTCACCCATCTCGTTAAGAGATCTGCTCCACACGGTAATGGTCTACTGGTTTGAGAGCTGCATGACTATAGCAAAAAAGCATGGAACTGTCCAAATTTTTTTTACAGAACGCTTTTAAAAATAAATATTTATAGACCTCGGACGTTTTTTGATACAATGCTCATAAGTAATGCTTCTTAGCACTCTGCACGCTACCGACTGGCTTAGTATCACTGAAAATATACGCTTGTTCTTTGATGAGTGTCGTCTGAGATATTAAACAGTCTACCGGATTGCTAGCATACTCATTTCCGGGATATCTCTTTCGTCTCGTCCGTGAAGTATTCTCGACTCGTAGAGAAGAAATTTATCCAATTCTGATGACTAAGAATTGAGTGGTATAGGGCGTTTAGTGCATCTGTCGGTGTATTACATAAAGCTTCACTGATAGAGCACTCTTAATTTTTCTATGTCCCGAACACTTATTTGGAAGTTGTTACTCGGTTTTCTGCTTTGTCTAATGTACATACACATACTATTATTCATTCCAGAGTTTTTAAAAGTAATGACAATAGACTAATAAATTGATAATCCTTCGGGTTTAAGTTAGAGGACTTTGCTGTTTTAGGTAAGAATGTTTGATTATCACTGATTTAGATGAGATGTATTGAATTTAAAGCATTTTACGAATACTGCGAACTTCCATACTGGAGTTGGGTGGAGAATGAACTATAAATATTTGATAATTTATGGGGCTCTATCGTCCACCTAATCTATCAGATATACTAAATTATATAACATCACACGAATAATATGTTCCGCTTATTTTAAGAGGACATAAAATCTATATTAAACCTATTTGATTTATGGTTTTTCAGCATAAAAATTGGTATGGATATTTCAAATGAAATTTGTTTAACAATAAATTATAAACAGCAGCTATTTCAGAAACTATTCAGCATGTTAAGTTCATTTAAAGGTCCAAGAATACCATTACAGCATCAACGGAAAAGATCGATCGATCGAAAGATCATTGCAAATTGTCAAAAGCAGCTCCAAAGACTTGAACGTCAGCCAGGCGACAAAAACAACAGATAAAGACGAAAAAAAACAAAATCAACATAACAACATATTCGGCAATAACAACAAAATTAAGTTGAGGACATTTTATTAACATGTTGATGACCAAAATGATGTTTGCTCATGCGTTTCAGAGTCAGTTCGTTGGATCTGGCAGCAACTCTATTCAAACCAAAAAAAAAAAAGAAAAAAAAAAACAAACCAATAAGACAAAGTTAAATTTGAATCTGTTGCTGATGATGTTGCACTCTGTTGATGTTGTATGCTGTACAAACTTAACTTGAGGAGTGTGTTGTTGCTATTGATATACTTGTTGTTGTTGTTGTTGGTGTTGCTGGTGTTGATCACTCATGATCACGCGCACTTTGCCATGTTTATTTGTACATCCGTCCGTCCGTCCGTCCATCGATCGTGCCGTGGCATGAGTTTGCCTTTGGAGCAGTGCAGGCCAGGCTTAATGTGTTCATTCTCTGTGTTTCATCTGTATCTGTATCTTAAACTGCGTCTGTATGCGTTTCCAAGAAGATTAATACAGCAAAATTAAGGAAAATAAATAAATGTCACCAGACTACAAGATCGTTATCTCATTTAACAATAATTACCCTGATATGGGGATATGGTAACTAATCTGTTATGTTGTGATGTGCATTTGGCCAGAGAATGAATTTTGTTGCTTGTACATATTTACGATTGAAGAAGGTGTGTTATAGTTGTGTATGTGTGTGTGTGTGTGTAGCAAATTGTCAACGCTTGTAGTGTGTTGTAGTAAATTAAGTAATTAATTTAGTTTGAATGCTGCACATACACAAAATCGTACATCAATTTGATCAATTTTCAATAATATCAAACGAAAGACTTAAGCAACAAACTTTGCGGTCAGAACTATTAATTTTGTTTGCTAGCTCGCTGTTGTGCTATAATTTTCTAATTACTTAATTTTACGCTTGTTAACTTTTGACTTTTCAATTTTTGACGATAGCTGTTGCAGTTGGTGTTTTTTTAATTGAAAGCCGCTAAGCGGAAATTCCGTTCCGAGATCAATATCGGGCGACAGACGAACGACGACGACGGCTGCTGCTGCTCTTAGAATGTTACCATTTTTATTACAATGAGAATTTCAAATATTCGTTGTGCTTATACCCTGCACATCATTTGTGAACTGAGGTATTGTTAAAGTGTTGGAAAGTTTGTTCAGCGCTGAAGGAGCAATCGGAGACAGTAGAAAGTATACATTTTTTGATTAATTACAAAACAAATTGCACAAATACAAATAAAAAGACATAATCTGGGATATGAGAAATATTCTAAGGGAATATTCAATGAAGAAATCAAAAGAACATCGGTTTTTTTTTTGGATTAGTGTAAGATACACCAAGTTTGACGTTTCAAGATAAACTAAGCCAAGGTCTTCATACAAAAAGCTTAAAGGGAAACGAATTTATTTAACGGCTACCCCTTCTACTGGTCCGATATGAACCTATATAAAGTTATTTATTAGATTTGAAGTAAGATATACCAAATATGGCGATTTTAGCTAAAATAACTAGACACACAAAAATTGTTTCTTATAGAAACTCTG
This sequence comes from Leucophenga maculata, assembly GCA_035044805.1. Taxonomy (NCBI): domain Eukaryota; kingdom Metazoa; phylum Arthropoda; class Insecta; order Diptera; family Drosophilidae; genus Leucophenga; species Leucophenga maculata. The sequence continues at coordinate 49,555 of JAWNNP010001048.1, forward strand.
AAACGAAGAGTAGGTTTATATGGTTGCTCCCCATTAGAGAGGATGCCACAGCTTTGAACAGTAGTTACTTGAATATAGAATAGGATAGACTAAATATACCCACTTGAAAACTCCATATTTCATAGCTTTTCAGTTGTCTATGTTTATACGGACAGCAAGATAGACGAACATGTCCATATTGGCTCACATTTTGTATGGGTTTATTGGTTAGATTTGTTTTATAATGGAAATTAGTAGGATTGACGCAAAATTCATAATATTTGACGTCATTAGCTGAATTAAGAGTAACAACATAGTTTGTTCATACAAAAATCTACAAAGTAGGGACAAATTTGTATGGGGGCTATCTCTTTTAGTGGTCTAACCTGGACCTATATAGAACATTTTTTAACAATGTATAATAAACTAAATTTGGCATTTCTATGTGAAGTAAAACTTGATACGAATATTAGGTTCCATGTTAAATAAGTCCAACTTTGGTCGATACTATACATATAACGGGTTCCCATTAGGGATATACAAATTTTGTATTTTAATACAATACAAATGCACTTGTTTTCAGATACGGTGTTCGAGCTATTGTGGATGTATTCGAGTCAACATATTAACTATTGAATAATGCTGACGTCGTTCAAGATGAGTCAAAACGGTCGATTAAACGCTGTTGACATTAATTGTTTCTCTACGGAACCATATTGTGGCACATTTTATATTAAGATCATGAATTATACCCTCGATATAACTAACTCGATTTAACTAACTCATCAACTGAAGCTTCTTGATCATATGACGCGCTGACACTTGTACTCTGTAAAAGTTTGCAGAAAATACTGTATTTCATCGAGGAATCATCTTTGACGATGAAATTAATTGTTGCTTCAGAGGACTCCATTACATCTACAAAAAGTATCCTTGTTTTGTGCATTTGAAGCCGGAGTTGTGATTGATTGCAATATTACGATCAACGGGTATATCGAAAGCAAGTAGTTTCCCAGAAGAAGAAAAAATACTTGACACTGTTGACGAAGACTTGTAAGATCGAGCAGAATGTTGAAGTGACTTGAACGCATCATGTACAATTGTCGAGAATGCTAAAACTTCTGACGTAGACTGCACTGTTTCGACAAAAAGACAAAATTAAAACGTAAGCTTCTGTGGAGAAAACGAAATTTTTTTTTTTAATAAGAAGCATTTGCAACTTCTCACGAGTACTGTCTTACCTCCAGCGATAATGGACTTCTGATTCCCATACGGTTTTTTTTTTTGACTTAATATTATTCATATTCATTCATAATTAGTTATATTCAACAATATTAATTCATATTCAGTTTATATTCATTTATATTCATTCACATTCATTTCTATTCATTTAAATTCATTCAGATTCATTTATATTCATTCACATTCATTTCTATTCATTTAAATTCATTCACATTCATTCAGATTCATTTATATTCATTCATATTCATTTCTATTCATTTAAATTCATTCACATTCATTCAGATTCATTTATATTCATTCATATTCGCTAATTATTATTTGAATTACAACTACAGTTTTTACTTATACAGAAATGCATCATACCCTTTTTTCGTTATAAACCCTGTTATAACAAAAAACTTAAAGAAAAGGAAAGGACACTGAAGTCACGTGTGTTAAAGGAATAGAGAGAAGTAATCCTACTTATCTTGGTCAAAAGTGAACCCCGAATCCATTTGAGGTACAAAGATGAAATTTTTTATACATGATAATCGATGTGGGTTATATCTCGCTTCATATAAACGATAAAGAAAATTCGTCATATCTCTAAATCCATTTGATGTGCAGAGATGATATTTGGAATATATATAGTAATAGGACCGGGAGAAGTAAGATCTATTTGATAAGTCTAAATAGTTTGGCTTTTCTTTGAGCGATCAAAGCAGTGGGTTAAGCTAGTTGTATATATAGTATATTAATATTAAATACACAAAATTAAACCACAGTAGTTTATATTTCTTACAAAATTCAATGAAAGGCCACAAATTTGTATGGAAGCTACTACTTCTAGTGTTGCGAAATGAACTTGTATAGAATACTTCATCGCAATTTATGTAAGATAGATCAAAACTTGGATTTTTCGCTAAGACAACAAGAAAATATTTCTTTATTCAGAACCTCAGAAAGGATTTGGAAGACAATTATGGGTAATATCACTTAGAGAGGCGTTGGCCCGTTTATTAAATACAATTTAACAGAAGACATTAAATATTCAAGCTTGAATTTTTTTTTTCTAGTCTACAAAATATCGATTATCATGCGTGCAGCCATATTGAAGGACAGGCGAACATGTTTCTATGCACTCGACTTTTGATGCTGATTAAGAATATCTATGCTTTATGGTATCTGTAACGCTTCCTTCTGCCTGTTACATACATTTGCACAAATTTAATGTACCGGTTTTTACTTAAGGGAACACGGTATAACCATGTTCTAAGTTTTCTATTCAAACAAAAACCGCATCCAAATTGGCGAAAATTGAAAAGAGTTAAACTATTATATATAAACTATTTTTCTTTTCAATTTAAAGCGTATAAAAGTTTCGTTTTCACTGAATTTTTCCGCTTCTGTTTATATTTCTTTGGGTAGCACTTCCTGTCTGTCGTTTGCATTAGATTGGCATCACCTTTTGGTGAAGAAAAAAATGTAAAAAAACAGAACTTCTGTCTGCAGCAAACCTCGCACTTTTGTTGACTTTATCTGAGCACATTTTAATTGAATGATTAGACAGTTCGTAGCAGGTTTTGTGGGCGTATGTAAGTTAAAAGGCGTGCGAGAAATTTTAGCGGAAAATGTATCTACAACTGCTGGCATAAGTTGCAGCGTCATTTTGCGTTGCGGCTGAGTGAGCTGAGCGTTCAAGTACACTTGTATGCTGTCGCCATTCAAAGAAAATAGTTTAATAACATTTAAACAATTGTGTTTATTTTCGAAAATGCTTCATAAATATTTGTATAACCTAAGTGGTTAATTAACTTTTAAATTTTATTTATTCTTTACCATTCCAAATTGAGGTAATTATGTTTGTAAGCCAATTTGAGGCAGTTACAAAAAGTAAATAAAAAATAATTTTATTTTTTATTTATACAACAAATATTTGAATCGATGTTTATCTGAATGACAGACATGGTTTGCTTTCTAATCCAGAGCATAATGATTTGTCAGTTGGCATACGTTCGAAATTGCATTTTCAATTAGGGCATACGGCATGCTGCGGCAGGCGCCAGACGAACCCAAAAACACGCCATTCATATGCAGACATATAAACCAAAATATTCCAATGAATTCGAACTGCGTATTATTTGATATCAAATGCCACTCCATGCCGCGACGACAAACGACGTCGCCACCACTTGACAGTCAGTTGTCGTTGATTTAATTTGGTAAATCGAAAGAAATCATAAGAGAGACATTATGACTCAGAAAAATCGATCGTAAAAGCGTCAAATTTCTCGAAACGCTCCTGGCTAGCCAGTGCCAAGTCTCATTATCAGCAGCATCGGGGGGCACTCCAAGCGCGCCTAATTGTTGATATCGATCGGTAAGGTGAGTTGAGCTGAGCTGAAGTTCGAACTGAAGTTGGAGAGCTGAAGTGCTGCGCTTTTGTATCTTTGTATCTTTTGGAGTTAATAGCAACAGTTGCCATTGCGGTCTTTAATATTATTTGGTTAGTTTTATTTTCGGTTTTCAAATTAGTCACATAAATTTGTTGTTTTTATGACAGTTGATATTTCATTGATATTGATTTACTTGCTGCCCGTCCGTCCGTCTGTCCGCCTGTCTGTCTATCTGTTTGTTTATCAACTCAAACTGCTTCGCCCACATGTCGTATGCGCATTTGTTTTACAAGTTTAAAACGATTTATTTTCTTGCATTTATATAGTTGTTTCTTTATACTTAATGCCTCGTTCATGCCAAGATATTTACATTTCTTTGATATAATTTATTGAAAATTATTGTACAAAAAAAATGTATATTATATATAATGCATTATTCAAACTAAATACATTAATAAAGTTAGCTTATCGACGACTGGCAGTGCAGCACACTGTACTACAAGACATTAGAAACAATTAATAAATGCATATAAAATTAATGTGCGGTTGTTCCAGTAATGAGAATTATAATAATACACGAATATGTATGAAACCACATTATTGTTTCGCTGAAATAGTTACACAAAAGTTGCTCAGCATTTTAGTGTAGCGTGCGTTCTTTATACACTTCGTGTGCGTACTTAAGTTCGTCATTTAGCTTGTAATATTTAGTGAAGCACATATCTCAAGATACAGGCAACAAGCAATTAAGTTTTATGTACAGAAACATTTTTCAGAAGTTCACAAAATACATGAAAAAGTAGCAAAGGCGCAGAAAGATGTGGCATATTACTAACATGGGACATCTTACACTCTTAAACTTTTATTAACATTTTGTCCGAATTCGACCGATCCCGCAAATGAAATATGTACTTTTTTTTTGTGTCTATATTTACTATATGTTTTAGGGGTCGCTGATTTTGAAGTCTGTAAGCTGTTCAATATGGCGGATGGTTTTTGGAAGAGATCATTGGATTCATTTGAAACTGAACTCTACTGATTTTCGGAGTCATTGATTACGAATTAACAAAATACGTTCTTTTAGAATTCATGACTCAAAGGTTCCAATTAACCCCGTTTGGAACAATTGAATCACAATTGTTCCAATTGTTCTGCAATCAGGACACCTCTTCATGATGACAACGGAACAAATCCGAGAACTGGCGAAGCCGGCTTTGGCGCCATCATAGCAGATATATTATATGGAACGTCTCACAATGCAAGGTCAACGATCCCCAGTACTGTTGCTGGTCAGAGTGAGAAAGCGGGTCCACAGTTGCAGACTTGGCTACTGTAGAGTTAAACGCGACCAGACAAAGTGATAGCAATCGTGATGTGTTTTTGGTTACATTTGCCTTAATTACGAAGTTAATTTATGGCGGAAGAAGATAGGTGATGACATCTTAGTCACAAACAAGTAAATTTTCGACTTGTATATTGGTGAAGATTCATGAGCTCTCAATATAATTTGTACTTCTTGTCGAATAGTGTTGAACCGCTAGAGAAAAGATAAAAATAAAGCTAAATTTTCTAGTTCAACAAAATGGAACGAACCTCTTCGTAAAGAAGATTTTTTTTTTTGGTTGAGTAAAGTAAGAAAATCACTATTAAAAAAAATCACAAGATAGAGTATAAATCAGAGACTCAGTAAAGTATCCAATATTGTCCAATAAACAGAAAATGAAACTGATCTTGAGAATATTATCGAAATTGGATTTACCGAAAAATGCTAGTTTCACAGGCTGTATTGAACTACCAAGTATGGGAGTTCAGTAGACATATTTCCTAGAACCAAATACAAAGGTCTAGTTGCATCGAAATAGGGATTTAGACTTTCGAAAAAATTTTCTAAAGAGAAAGATCCGGTATACTGCCTGCCATTAACGGATTCATAAATGAATAGAAAGAACATTGGTACAAACAAGAGATTGGCGACAATTCATTGACTCATCTAAACGAAGTATCGAGAAAGTTTCACTGGATAATACCAACGTCTATGCTTCTATATCATAGCTCTCTCAATTATAATGCAGGAAAATTATGGAAACTTGGAAATTTTTTTATGTTAAATTAAAAGCAATACAGACGGCAGATCTGTGGAGATTTAATAGTCCGGTTTCACAAATATCGGGTCCGCCAAATAATTGTTTTTTTTTTTAAATGCTATCTGTTTTTTTTATTTAAAAGCTCAATCCTTCCGGTTAACAGTGGAATATGATTTCATTCATATGGCTGCCACAGCTACTCATGCAATAGTCTATACGGTCGGTCCGATTTTTGAGTACATTTTCGACTGTGTGCAGCCCTATCTCGGCTATGGTATCGCGAATGTTGTTCTTCAAAGCTTCAATTGTCTCTGGTTTGTTGGCGTCAAACTTAGCTTTGACGACTCCCCACAAATAATAGTCCAACGGTGTCAAATCGCAGCTCCTTGGTGGCCAAACGACATCAGAACTTCGACTGATAATTCGATCTTCAAAAACAGTGCGCAAAAGATCGATTGTAACATTGGCTGTGTGGCACAGAGCGCCATCCTGGTGAAACCAAATATCACCAAGGTCCTCATCTTCAATTGTTGTGAACAAAAATTCACTTAACATGGCCCGATAGCGCTCACCATTGACGTCTCACCTTCTTCATTTTCAAAGAAAACTGGTCCAATGATGCCTTTCGACTAAAATCTACACCAAACAGTCACTCATAATGGCTGCATCGGCAATTGTTCAATTACTTGTGGGTTCTCCGTGCCCCATTTACGACAATTTTGCTTGTTGACATAGCCACCAAGATTAAAATGAGCTTCATGTGAAAAGATAATTTTTTTCACAAAATCAGCATCGATTTCAAGTCGATCGTGAGCCTACTTAGCGAAGCGTATACACAACCATATTCGTTCAGCGGAATAATAATACTAACTTTCTGTCAAATCTGTCTTGAGCTAAGTTTTGCCAGGCTCGAAATAGCCTGCATTTCCTGCAGTCTCATCTTCAAAAATATCCGGACAACCTGAGATACTTCAAAGAAGAAAAGGGTGAAGCTTTGACTTTGATATTTACGATATTAACACTCGTTAGCAGTGACACTGTCTGCATATTATACATAGAAGATATGGATATTGATTAAGTTTCAGAAGCGTTGTCAAGATCTTTAACAACAAACTGATATTTGATCGCAACAAATTCCAAGGCAGATGATTTCCATTAAGCTTCTATTTAATATGCCATTTCTGTGGTCATCTGTTTTCGGTATTTTAAATGTCTTTCTTAGATTCTATATTGTGGACATATCAAAACATTTGTGTTTGTTGTTTGTATTTAAAAATGATATTCACTAAAGCAGATATGAATTCGGGTGACAGCCGTCTCCAAACACTGATAGGTTTCTCACTCAATTGATGGGTTTTACACACACCGAATCTGCCGCAAAGTTCTTGTTTGAAAAAATGTTTTTAGGCAAGAGAACCCTGTCATAGCCCATTATTTAAAATAGCTTTTTATTTGTGTCATTTTTCGCTAATCAGACACTAAATTTGTTTCTGACTGTCAAGAAAGTCGATCAGTATCTTTTAACACCCTCGACCTTACTATGACCGAAGTTCATCCTCGTAATCCTTTTCGAGAGTAGCCAAATTCTCATGAGCCTCAGAGAATTCCTTCATACCCTAACCGACATACCGTAGCACGAAAGCACGTTTGGAGTACATCCAGACTAGCCCAAGCTTCGGCAATCACCGTCTGGATCGACAGTGGGTAGCTGGTGGTTCATGCCGCCCTTGAAACCGGTAGGCAAACTGAATATGTTTTGTGTTAATTTTAGTAACTGCTGCGTTGACATCCTTCGCTAAATCAGCACGATACCACATTCAGCAAGGCATGTACTTGCCGTGATGGGGTTCGCAATTTACTATCTGGTTGGCTGGCTGGCAAAGCAAGCATTGGTGATCTCGGCAACGGACAGCTGTTCATGGTAAGCCTACTCAGAAGAGATAACTGGCGCTTAAGTGACTAATGGGAAATGGATACGTGGATAGAGCCTCAAGCCGGTAGCAGCACCGAACGAGTTGAAGGTGAGGAAGCCTTGAGACTTGTGTACTGATCGATCAATTTATGAATAAGGTCGAGTAGCAGATCAACAATTTCTTAGTCAATGGTGTAGCTAACACGATCGTAGTTGTTGGCAGCATCTTCTTTGACCAATGTGGAACAACTGACGGTATGTACCGGTACGAACTGACTAAAGTGGCTCAAGATCTATGAAGACAGCGCGGTGGACATATTTTTTCATCAGCCTTGCCCACTAATTGACTGGACCGTGCGGATAAGGCGCAACAACAACAGCCTGTGACTATAATAATCTTTGGTGCGAGCTTGGTAAGCTTTGTAATTTTTCCAACTTAGATGTGGGTTATGTTGCCAACAGCTGGGTATATCCATTTTTTGGCCGTGCGAGCCCAAGTGACCCTTTCAATGTAATTTTTTGCTCTAATTAGACTGGGTAGATCATTGAGTAGTCAAGCTTGTTCGACCGATTTACGAATGCCAGAATTGCAGGGTAGTTTTAAGCACTCATTCCATGCAATATGTAATAATAATAATAATCCGACCGCAAATCCGAACAAGAATTCAACCACGAATTCGAATTCAATTTAAAACAAATTTATTTAATAGCTTTAATTAGTTTGCATACGAGCGGTACTTTCTAGTGGACACATTACACAAATTAATTTTATTTTGTGTTCAAATTGCTCAAGCAACCATTTCCAGTCGTTTAAAAGCATTGGGAATCCTACATCCAAAAGTTTTGAAATTGGGTGCCGTATAAATTGAAACCTAGGGACGTCGATTGCCGATTTTGCATGTCGGAAATGTTGCTTGAATGTAATTTTTGCATCAGATTGTCACTGGTGATGAAAAATTAAATTCATTACGTCCAACCATTAAAAATCCACAGCAAAGGTAATGCTCTGTATTGGGTGGGATCACAGGGCGTTTTGTATTATAAGCTCAGCTTATACGATCAAAGGGGACCTCTACCGAACACAATTGACTCGTTTAAAGAGAGCGATCGTGGAAAACGAACAGAATATGCGACCAGCCGCGAATCCATTCTTTTCCATTATAACAAAGCTCGGCCACATGTTGTAGTACCGGTTAAAACCTATTTGGAAAACAGTGGGTGGGAAGTTCAACCTCACCGGCCTTATAGCCCAGACTTGGCCCCTTCTGAGTACTACTTGTTTAGATCAATGCAAAATGCCCTCACCGGAGTATGCTTCACTTCAAAACTGGGTATCAAAAATTCGCACGATTCGTTCTTGGCCGCCATGCCGGATGTGCAAACATCGATGGACTATATTGTGAACATTGAATGTATAACAATAAATCCTTAATTTTCGAAAAAAAAGCATGTTTTAATACATACTCCTAGATAGTTGATGAAGATTTGCATGGGTTCGTACATTGAATGAACGTTTTCTGAAAAAGAAATAGGTGGAACTAAATATCCAAATTGGAAGGTTCTATCAATACTAATATGGTAAAGAGAAAGATTCGTAGTTTTATATGCTACATTATCCCTGAGTAACATAGTCTAAAATTATTTAAAATCAGAGGACCCGGCGACCCAGCCCCCATATAAGCGTTAAACAAAAATCCACATATCCACTACAAGGCGTCAGCCAAGAGACCTTACACTGCGCACCCCCAGAGCCAGGTCAACCAGATAAAGGCGGATACACTCGCCCTCACCGAACACCCAATAAAATGTACATGCGTAATATTAAATTAAATTTACATTAATTTTAATTTTAATATTATGTCGGCGCGCCCTCTTGGGCTGAAATGACAGATAAAAAGGTCATAAAAGGGTTAAAGACCACCCCGTATACCTTAATAAAATAAAAAATAAAAAAAATAAAAAAAAAAACATATCTTTGCATCTATGTGAGGTACGGGGATGATATTTGTTAAACGTGCTGATAGGTTCTGAAGAAAATCACATCAGCATTTAAGTGCAGTCATTCTTTTAAATCACAAGTGAAGTGTATAAACCTGTCGTATATACTAAAAGTTATATTAAAAATATTTCCATTGTGTTTCGTACAGCTGCACAACACAATTAAGCCGCAAATGTGTTTTTTGCGTGTCGTAAGCGCATCGTAATTAAGTTAAATGTTGCCAACTTATGGCATATACTTGCTTATACTTATATAGTCGTACCTTTAGGAACATATAGCTGTATATAGCAGCAGCAGACTGAAAGCGTTCTACTTACACAAAATACGAGTATACACAATTTGCAGCGCGCTGTACTTCTATAATTATTGGTTTTCATTTTGTTTCAATTAAATGCCAGCGCGCACATTTATTAAAATCGTGTTTGCAGTCAGTTTGCACAAAAGTATCTACAATCCACCGACATTGAGTAATTTGCACAGTCAGACAGGCAGGTAGTTAGTTACTTACTAACTAACTTAGTTAGTTAGTTAGAACGCCCAGCGCAGAACGCACAATTAAGTTAAACTACTTTGTCGCATATCGCTGCACTATATACTTAGTCATTGTTGTTAGCAAAGTAGTTAATACATTCTAATTACAAAATGTAATTAGTCAAATTCAAACAAGAAAGTCGCATGTGTTATATTTCTCTTCTTTGTGGTTTATTTTCAATTAAACCTTTTCGCCATGTAATTTAACGCAGTGTATTATGATAATTTGCATTTAATTTATGAAATTATTGAAAAGACTGTGAAAGTGTATGAGGCAGACTCTTAATCGATTCACGAAAGTTACAATAAAATATTCTACACGTATTCAGTTAGCAATTAATTTCATAGAAATACAGGGTAGTACGAAGTCAAGCATACTCAACTGCAATAATTTTTCTTCTTGTTCCTTGTTTAGCGCTTTGCTTAGCTAAATGAGTATTTAATAATATGAAAAATGAAAAATCGATGCAACTAAATTAATCAAAGCGCTTAACTTATCACAAGTAATTACGCGATTGCAATTAAAAAAGTTCACGCCTTACTATAATTTATTTTTGTTGTAATTTCAAACTAAATTGTTGTATTAGAAAAGCAATAAATAATGCCATAAATAATATACAAAGAAATATATACATCTATGAGCATATTAACATTGTAGAACTATTGTGCAATGAAGTGATTTATTGCTTTTCAGCACATTTAATTTAAAATTAAAATAAATTTTTCTTCTCAACTATGGCAAATTATTTACAATAATAATTACTAGTGGAAAAAAAATAGTTAATTCAAGCAGCGCATTCTTAAAGAGATTTGTTGTAGCAAACTATTTATAACTAATTAAATATTTCAGCAGCACACCCAAAATAATAAAATCGAAGAGAAATGAGGTACTTAATTCATGAATTTAATATCATTTGTCACAATTCTCAAAGAAGCAAGTAGTCTTTTGGCATGTTTCGGTTATAACGCAATGTAAATACCTTACACTTATGACTGAAGAGCTTGTTAGTATCTTAATTAAAGTGGCTAAATGCGATAATATAAAGAACTAGTTAGAGCACAGTTGACAGAAAGCCAAAGCTAGAAAGAAGACTTAGTTGTATCTTTTTTAAAAATTTTTTTCAATTTACTTTACAAAACCTTTTAATTGTGTTTCAAATATACCTTTTAACTCATATTACCCACATGCACAGTTTGTCTGAAGGGTATAAAACTGTTAAAAAATGATGTGAGCTCAATTAGTTACAAATTTAAATTATTCATGTGCGCCACCAACACTCGCTACACACATTCTATGGCTTCTTCTTTGCACGCCTCTGTGCAACTAAGTACAATAATTTATAAAATTGTTATCGAGCACATTCCGAAATTCACGGGAAAATAATGTCAACATATTAGATTAGCATCAAGATTTTCAAATGCATAATTATGGGTGATTCCATAAATGATTTGACGGCATTTGACCAGAATCATTGAATATTTATAAACGTGGAAATGCATGATAACTTTTTTGGATCTGCTTAATGTTGTCGCTGAAGATAGAACGAAGTCAAAATATGTAAGAAAATATTTTCTTGAAAGAAAGTAATAACTGGAATTTGCATGGTACGCATATAAGAAAAATGTCTGTTTTAAATGGTGGTTTTTCTTCATAAAGACTTTGATAACTGCGTTACAAGAAATGTTCAGCGTTTTTCAGACAAGTTCAAGTTCCGAAAAAACAAATGGTAAAGTTACAAAGAAACCATACTCTTAGAACACTCCAAGGGTGGTTCATTAGAAAAGCCAAATGTAACTACAATCTGCATAGAATGGGATGAACATTAGTAGATGTTGTCAAGTTGTTGAGGTAGAACCATTGATCGTATAACAGTCTCGTATTAAATGGAATTAGGTCTTCTTCTCTAGAAAAAGTCGGAATCCACAAATTAAAGAACAAAACTCTATAAAAAACTTTTAAAATTCCAAACAGAAATAAATAATCTGGGCTTTTTGAATATACCTACAGCATCTTTCAACAAAAATATCCAAAATTAATGTTGTGTTCTTTGGTAGACTGAGTTTGTACATAAACAAAAGTGTAATCTATTTCAGGCCAATATCTCGATGCATTGGAAACTTCATTAAGACAGCCAGCTCACACTGCCTTCATTGTTATTTGCTTTGTGGTCGACTCCCCGAATCTCAAGAAGTTCTTACACAAATTAATAATGTCCCAGAAACATCAATGCTGTACGTGATAATACAATTGCGTTATGCCCAGGAATGCATGCTTCTACTATGCAAGACAGATTATTATTTTTCTGTTACTAAATTATATATGAGATATATTGCTGCCATAATATTATTCCGTAGTATAAAGTAAAAATTGTTTTGAAATGGTATATAGAATTGGATTAGCGAGTCGAGGTAATTTCTATTAGATAATAATTATAGCTACCCGATCATTGCAGCGTCTATCAAATAGAAGAGTTGGTGATCCACCAAATTACACGCTGTACAGCAGACAAGCAGAGTTGATATTATTGTCGATATTTTTCCAGGGAAGGACATAGCAGAAGTTAAGAAGGCAACATGAAAACATTGCAAGTCTACTAAGCATAAAATTCATGGCGTAATTTTTGAAACTGCGAAATAATGACTCTTATTTGACCAAATCTATACCTATATGATGGGAATTCTACGCACAATATATATATATTGATTGTTATTCAAATAGTAAAATATATATAGAGTCAATCAGATAGACACACCGACAGCTGGATGAACACGACTGAATAAACTCGTTTTATCAATGTGATGCCTCCTCTTGGTATTACAAACATCATGAAAAGTGAAAAGTAAAGACATTAAAATTTAATAGTTACATCCAAATTAATTTGAGTCGCTGATTTTGTATTTGTGGTCCAAATCCGGAGCATATTTTATTCGAATTCAGTAACAAGAAAAATCCTTTTGTAAGTAATAAAATTTAAAAGCAAGCAAGCAAAAAAAATCGAAAATAATAAATAATATGAGGGAATTTAAAACGTTATTTTAATCGCTGCAGATCAAAATTCAAAGCAGTTAGAGTCCATTTTTTTTTTTAGTAATTTTACACTTGGTTCAGATCCGACAGATCATGGACGAAGTAGTCAGTTTATTTTTAGGCCCTGTACCGTAGGTACGAGAGACTATTGGTTTTGTGCAAATGTATGTAACAGGTAGAAATAATGGTCGGAGACCCCCAAAGTTACCCCCATTATGGTCAGGAGTGATAGAGGAGTCGATATAGCCATGCCCGTCTGTCCGTCAGTATGAATGAAAGGATCTCGGAAATTGTAATAGATAGAGATTTCGTTCTTTTTGCATTCGACTAGCAGTTCGCCGGAATTTTACAAGTTTATTTAAAAACTTTGCCGCTCCCCCCTTCCCCATAAAATCAACCTCAAGGGTAAAAATTTCTTCGTCACAAAAAAAAAAATACTATAGAGACAGTACGGAGCTAACATCTCTCTAAGCCCAAATCCAAAAAGTTAATCAAAATCGGATAATAAATGACGATTTTATAAGCAATTGAATTTTAACCACCTATGGTGCTTCCGTCCTCCCTTTTCTTATTCGTGCAGTGAGAAGTGAGAAGAGCAAAATGCTTTTCGTCAGTACCATTTTTCTTATTTTTTCCTACTTTTTTTTTAGGCCCTGTACCGAAGGTACAAGAGCCTATTGGGTTTGTGCAAATGTATGTAACAGGTAGAAATAATGGTCGGAGACCCCCCAAAGTTACCCCCATTATGGTCAGGAGTGATAGAGGAGTCGATATAGACATGTCCGTATGTCCGTCTGTCCGTCTGTCCGTCTGTCCGTCTGGCCGTCCGTATGAACGAAAGGATCTCGAAAACGGTAATAGATAGAGACTTCGTGTTTTTTGCATTCGACTAGGACTGCTCCGGAATTTCACAAGTTTATTTTAAAAACTTACCCCTCCCCCCTTCCCCATAAAATCACCCCCAAGGGTAAAAATTTCTTCGGCAAAAAAAAAAGTAAGTAAGCCAGTATAGAGATATCGTCCTTCTTAGCCAAAATCCGAAAAGTTCATCAAAATCGGATAATAAATGACGATTTTATAAGCAATTGAATTTGAACGACCCCCTTTTCTTTTCATTCATATTCGCGCAGTGAGAAGTGGTCATGTGTTTGGTCATAAGCTCGGGAAACATTTAATGTGTTAGGCGAACTGAACTGGTACAGGGCCTCTTACAGTCGGTTACGCCCGACTGAAATTTCCTTACTTGTTTTTTTTTTGTTGCACTGCTTGTTCATAAGCTAGGGAAACATTTAATGTATTTGTTAGACGACATATACTGGTACAGGTCCTCTTCCAGTCAGTTGTGCCAGACTGTAAGTTTAAGTTTGACGATTATCTAAAAACTGGTACTTTACGCAGTTAACCTGGAGAATACTTCTGTTATTCAAAGTGACTGGGGAGTATATGCCTCTTTGTAGCATAAATGTAGCAGTACGCAGACTTTAATCACGTTCTTAATGATTCAATGGTTAGCCCATTGCAGATAGAGGTCCAAATATTCTTCTAGGTCAACTAATGCAGCAATGGGATCAGCATCTATAGTTTGACATAATCACAGAATCTACAGCAAATATGATTGGCAGTCAGCTTTGACATGTATGCAATAAACAGAGAATAAAGTGTAGTGCTCAGAACACTGCCTTGAGATAGTACAGCACGAATTGGTTGTATGGTCGTATAAATGACATTTACTGCTACCTGGGAACAGCGTCCAAATGGAACATCTTTTTAACAAGGAAGTGTGCAGTTTCTGGGTGAGTCTATATTCTCTAAGAATATAGACAGCAGACATATAGGTACATATGTATATAGGACCCAACCAGACCTTTAAGCTTTAACGGCATCAAAACATTTGTGATTACAGCACTTCACTACTACAACGGAAATGACAGATGCGCAGCTTGGAATAAATTGAACTACCAGAAAAAGTTTTTCTTTCACAGGTTGATACCTCGATACCGTTGGAGTTTTTCATTGATTTGATCTCAATTTATGTAAAATATCTGATTATCTATATTGAAGACCAAGGATTAAAAAACTGATCCAATGTGGAATTCAGTGAAGGCCAAATCTAATGTCTTAAATGGGGCTCCATTATACCCGTGAGGTTTGTTTGGTTTAGTTGGGCACTTTGGGTCATATATATCACTTTTTTCTTTTTAAAGATGTGGACTATACAGATACTTCTACGAGTATGTGCTTCCTGGCACCGATGGCTTTTAGCTTTACCTGCTAATGTCCGAGACCTGCTAAAACAAATAAATGCTGGTATCGTGAACTTATGTTTGCTCAAATTTTTAGAACGATAAGATAAAAGTTAAAAACCCAAAAGTCAGAAAAACAATAACAGAATTTTTTATATACGAAGCATCTCCAACACAATTTCGTAATCAGTTGAAATAGTCGACTGAGAAAGTACAAAACTTTATTAAAATGTTTCATGACATAACCCATAAGCCATGCAGTCACAGCTAACCGCAAGAAAAATACAATTTTGACAGCAAATTTCGTAATAAAAATGAAAATTCATTGAAATTGTGTAGAACGGCAAGTGCATTTCAATGAGGTGCAAGAGGCAGCAGCAGCAGCAGCAGCGCAGAGTAGGAGATTCCAAGGGTCTAACGTTTCGATAATTAATCAAACTGCTGTTACCCGAATAAAATGCAGCAGAGATAAAGACGCATTCATATCGAAGCGGGGCGTGTACGTGTGTGTCTCAATAGTATTTTGACATTTTCCACGGATATTAGATTATCAGCGTTTTAAAATCAAATTAAAACATTACACAGTAACTCGAATCGCCCGAACTCGTATCGCCCGGTCTCACCTTTGCGCCACTGTCTGCGAGTGTCCCCTGGTTTCCTTTTTTTATAAATTTTTTTAATGCTACTCAAGCGTATCCGCTATTGAGAGAGAGGCAACTGCTGTTTGTTTAACTTGTTTAACGTAATTTAGATAAAAAGGACAATAAGCAATTGACAAGTGGTATTTTTCTGAGAATGCAGCAACTGACCGACCAAATGGCCAAAATGAAATAAAAAAGGAAAGACAGCAAGTGCACTCATTTTTTTTTTTTTTTTTTTGTGTAGCTAACATTGTGTAAAATGTTGTCCTTTTTGTAGCACATAGTTGAAACAGTTGTCAACCAAATAGTCATGCTGAGATGTCAATGAAGATAATAGACTGTGGGATCTGCTATATTGTTGTGGGTGCAGAGTGCTCAAGTCCTTTTTTAATTGGAAATAAAAAAAAAAGAAATTTTTTGTTTTCTTTTTGTGATTTGATAATTTAAAGGACACTTGAATGCTAACTACATGAGGTCATTTAGTAGAGTTTATTGTTCTTAAGTTCATTTTTATGTGGCGATATACCGTTAGCAGCCTGAGAAACAGTTAGTTTTGTGGTCTTTTGATTCTGCGAATCAAGTGAACAGAATCATTTAATTAGATTTCTTCACAAAAAATATTTGAAATGAAATCTTCTGCTTAGGTAAGATAAGTTCGTTGCTTAAGTCTTTTGTTCCATACAGAAATTTCTGTTTTGGCTGCTTAAAATCTGATTTAAAACTCATTTCTCACAAATGGCACTAAAAAAACAACGAGATTAAATATTTTTAGGCTTCTGTAGAATTTCGCAAGAAATTAAACAGCAAAGCAAATCAGCAGTAGAAGCCATAAGCTCGCCGTTTTGCCTTCATCAGACAGGCTAAAATGTTCCGAAAACAATGCGAAATGACAAACGTTGCTTTTAGGCATTTTTAAGAAAATCTAATCATCTGTTGGCACGCCCCCGAAAAAAAGGAGAAGCCAGCGCATAATACGAGCAAACCAAACCATGGCAAAACGTTGCAAAATATAATAATGCCAAATACTAAGTAAGCAAACGTATTAATTAAATGTGAACAACGCCTCCCAGTTTCAGTGCAAAAGCGAAGAAATTTTGCCAAACGAGAAGATTCTACGCTATAGCAGGAGGAAACCCCGCAGCGGCGCATGCACAATACGTAAAAGGACCACAGAACGGCATGTTGACAAGAGACGAGTACCAGCACCGCATGCATTCAGTTCACTGTAAAATTATGATTACAGCCATTATATGCCATTATTAAATATGAATTTCTATCCTTTTTGCAAAGTCCAACACCAAGCATTGCCTCGTTGCAATTCTGGCATTTGACTTTGACAAAAGGCATAAGTCAACGTTTGCAAAAGGACATAGCTCGTGTGGGCGTTGCATGGCTATATACGTACCTAGTGTAACTCTTTACTTGCGTGCGTTGGTTGACTTGGTTTATGACACCCTGCGGTGCCGCGCGTTGCACTGCAAACTCGACTACAAACAATGACAAACCGAATGATGCACTTTTGACTTGATGTACACTCTTCGTTAATCCTGCTTGCTTTTATTCAATGAAGATGTAAATTTCCTATTGCTAGTCTTAGTGCAAAAGAGCTAGCACTAGTCGGTAACAGGATTCGAAAGTTAAGCCACAAGTGCGTGTTGGCTTACTTAGTATAATCCTGTTAGCAGCAGTTTGCCTGCCAGCGAATGGGTTATCCTTGCCGCACAACAGCTCGTTCGAAAGAATGCAAAACAAGATTAAAATAAGCATGGCCTGCGAAAATCCCGCTGACTCTCTCAGCTCAGTTACATTTGCTATAGCTACGTTGCTTTGTATTTCATTCGTATTTCGTTTTTTTTGTTGTTTTTCTTTGCGATTTTCAGCTACTTTGTCGCTCCTACCTGTGCGCTACTATTTACTATTTACAAATGCAGCTCAAACGTTTACAAATGCTTGTCAACTTTGGAGTTACCGCAGTTTTGGATTTGCCAATTTCCTAAATAAATAAACATAAGAAGAGCTCAAAGCATTTATTGCTACATAATTGGCTTCTTTCAATGCATGACAATTTGATTCTGCATCATTCAAAGAACGACGAGCTATGGGAACGCATTAAAATAGGCTGAAAGAAAAAAAAAACAAGAATTTGTTATTTTAAATTAAATAATAGCTAAGCCTTGTTAGGTCATATTTATCTGACACTCTTATCGTAATGTAATGAAAATAGTTTCGAATCTGTACAAATTTTGTCTAGAAATTACAGAAAACTAAATAAAAATTGTTAATAAATTTGATTCAGACCTTTGGAACTGTGTAAACCTGCTATTATACTGTTTACACTGAGTGCTACTAGTATTATAAGTTCATCACAATATTGCTACCCTATAAAGGAGGCGTTGGACAACCCATACAGTATATATACATATTATGTCGAGCGGAGTTACCCATGACCGTTTAAGTGTTGTTCTGTTTGTCTGTATGCGCCCCATAATCTTTGAGATATTAGTTTATGTAGACTATTGATAACTAGAAGCAACACTTAAGTTAGACTCCATATGGCCATTAGAAAGTACTGCTCCCATACACAACTAATTAAAGCATCGTAGCCGAATATAAATTCGATCAGAATTTTCTTTTGCATTTTCATTACATCTCAATATAATCCAAATCATTTGAACTATTATTTTATAATTTCTAGCCATTGGAGTCTTATCAATTCCCGTTATGTAATACTCAAAATAATTACTTTTTGTATTAAAAAAAATTTATGATAATAGAAATATTATAGTGTATGAGATGGGATAGGATAATGATGAGGTCGAATTGTGGAATTGTGCTGGGGAATCTTGAAAAATGTGTTTTATTGAAATATTGAAGGAGTGATTACATGTGGGTCACGGTTTTGTCTGTATAGTGTTGATGAATTTTTTGTGACCTAGTCTTAATCGGATAAACTTAATTTTGTCAGCTTTATGAAAATAAGGATGTTGGAAAGTATAGTAGGAAGTCCGTTGTACTAAGTTGTTTGTTTCTAAAAAATCATTCAATGCCGAGTGTGTTAAAGTTAGGTGTCAAGATGAGAGGATGTTGTGTGATTTGTTTTGCGGTGGAGTTTGAAAGTTTATTTCATTTAATATTGGATTAACCTGAAATCGATATTAGTTAAAATTTTTTTTTCATGTTTGGTTATAGGGTTAAGGAGGGATAGTATTCAAATTAAATAATATTTGCTATTGCGTCGATGATTCCATGTTTTTAATATGGCGCTTTAGGGCTTCTGTAATGGTTATAATTTCGAAAGAGAGTACAGATGTGTGGTTATTTGTTGGGATCGGTAGGAAATACTGTCTTATGAAAAGTTGTGTATTATTTCATCTATTGCTTATGTTTATTATGGTGAGATGTATGAGTGTAATATAATTGGGATGTGAGTACGGTTTTTTAGAGTCGTATATTTGCGATTTCTGCTTCATATAGTAGCAGTCTATATTGATATTTTTTTTGATTTTAAAGTTCCTGACATAGTTCATGGTTATGGAACCGATGAACCATTCTATCATACCAATCCTGCCAAAAACTTTTCGGACGGTATAATTTAAGGTCTGTTTTTGAAGATGAAGGTTTGAGAATGGGGTCTATGATGCTAGTTTTTTAATACTTGAGGGATAACGTTATTCCGTGTGGCATTTTGGACAACTATTATACGAAGTTTGGAAGTTTGTGTCCAAGTTTTTTTTAATATTGAAATTGATTCTGTCTAAGCTTGAGGTGTGACCGTTTAATGAGTATATTTCAGTATAAAATTCAATTGTGGTATCATTGCTTTTAATGATTCTTGCATTTTTGGTGATATGCAGTTCTTGAAATCCTGTTGTAGTTCTCCGTATTAATATGCCATATTAAAAACTACAACTCGCTGGTGTCATAGTAGTCATGCTGGATGATGCACAGGCCATGAAAATAATTATAACCATCTGGCCATTACAAATTAAATATCTTTTAATATAAAAGGACAACGAAATGCCACTCAGAAGACCAAGCAGTATGCGTTTATTAATTTCTGAGTCGACTTTGGTAGTAGATATTTTTCTGATTGGTAACACCATTTGGCAAGCTACATAACTCTAAGAAATTTAATGATTCTTTTTCAATGTTGTCTGTTGTTGAATTTGATTAATTTGATTAAATTTAACTTTGTGCGATTTAGATTTAAGAATATATTTTATTAAATAACTATTTAAACTGTTTTGCTGAGACACTTTAGCTGTACCTCGAAATAAGTTACAACCCTTAAAAACGCAGAGTAACAAGTTCCAAGCAAAGCTAATAATTTCCTCATGAAATATTAATTTCGAGCCAAAAATTTAAATTGGTGTTTGGCACTCTTAATACTTCAATTCTTACTTGTTAGAAGGATTCAATAAAAATTGTGGACTTAGTTTCCATGTGGGTCTTTAAACATTCAGCTAGTCATGTGGATGAACAGTTCGACGGATGGACAGGCAGGATTTGCAACATCGAATTGTCGAATCGAATTGTAATGGATGTTGAAAACTATTCCAAACTAATAAGCTATTCATATTGTAGATACGTCGAGCTAGATTCTGTGTATTCAGAAATCTGTGTATTTGGAGCGAAGGCAGTTTGTGGTCCGCCTTCACTCGGCAATATCAACACAATATAAGGCAGCAGCTGGTGTACTACAGGGCAGTGTCCTGGGCCCTCTTTTGTACTGTCTATACATCCAAGGCTGGCCACAATCGCAGATGATATCTGTGTCACATACAGGACGTCGTGTAAATACAATGCAGCCGATCAGGTTCAAGAATATGCCTCAACATTCGCGCATTGAGCGAGAAGCTGGAATATCGGTATAAACAGCGGCAAATCAGCCAATGTTTGCTTCAACCTGCGACTCAGAAAGCCGCCTCCTTGGCGATAAGGACACACATACGAGCTGCGGTGGCCAAGCATTATGGGCTACTTAGCCTGCGCAGCAATTCATAGCACCGATTTGGAGGTGTGGCTGCCAAATCTCGGGGCTAACCTGCATCAGCCAGATCAAGCGTGTACAAGTGGCGCAAAACCGGGCCACAATATTTATCACTGGATGTTAGTTTTGGACCAAATAAACTATCACTATAGCAGGTACAGATAGACTAGAGCACCACTGGAATAGTTTTTTTCATGTTTTAAGCATAAAAAAAGTAAGGAACGAATGTTGTTACGTCATTGTTTATGCCAGAAGGTTGTCGGATCAATAAGGAATATTACAATGAAGCTATGCGCCGATTGAGTGAAGTCATATGAAGAATACTTCAGGATTTATGGCAGAACAATTCATAGCTACTGCATCACAAATCGGCCTTGGCTACTTTTATTTTTGCTATTGTCAAAACTGAAAATTTCTATGATAGGACGGCGTTTTTCCACGAAAGAAAGAGCTCCAAGTCATACCAAAAATCGCTTTTCAGAAGTATTTGAAGTGGTTTGAGCATTGTTAAAAGCGCTGGCAGATGTGTGTTATATCTGAGAGGGATATGATTTGATAAATATTTATCGAGTAACATATAGTCACATATTTTTTAGCAAACCTGGTATGTATACAGTTTTTTATTTCTTTTTCTGACCGCCAATACTAGTAAACACGTAATATGGTCTTATAGACTCGTATCAAACATGTGTATCTTGGCAAATGCATAATTTTTATTTGCATATCTTTATATAATATCGCAAAAAAATGCTATTACACTAGAAAATATTTATTAAAAGCGATTAACGCAGCAACACATAAAAGCAAAGTCAAGTTAGACAGACAGACGGACGGACGGACAGATACTACTCGTACTTGCTGCTTTATGTTCAGCTGGCATAACGCGCATAATTAATTGATTAAAATGTTTTCGAATTTTATGCTGAATATCATATTTCACACAAATGAGCGCATTCAACACGCTAAACAGCGAAAGATTTCTTGTAGTCACGCTTGCGCATGCGCCTGCGATTGCGTGAGAAGGCCAAAAGGCGACTGACTGTTGCTAGTGGTGAAGGAGTCAGACAGGTGAAATGTTGCAGCCGAATAAGGTGCGAGGATGCGCACACGATAGCATTGTATCTACATACTTACTATGATATGACGATGACGATGAAGTTGATAGCAATAGCACTAGCACCAGACACCTTTAATGCTCGCTCCCGACCTAGGCACAAGCACCTTATTACCACCTATGGTTCCGTGCTTGTTGTTCGCATTGCCATATGCAACAAAACGCTGCATGTGGCAACAAAAAAACGATAAAAAAGAAAGAAACAAACACGGAACAGGGTGTTTATGGTGATTTAGTCAGTTATGTGGATCGTAAACATTTTTGATAGCTAAATTTAAATAAACGACAGATATTTGTTGGTTTATGCGATTCGAGTTAACTCAAGATCTCTTTACCTACGCCTTTTTTATTGTGCATTCTTTGTTAAATATCGTTTGTGCCTCGTTGCAGTATACGAGCGAAGAAAGTATCACTTGCAACGTTTCGCGGCTATGAAGCTTGAGATTGAGCTTGCCTCAAGTTGAGATTTTAAATTAATTTTATTACCGTCGCGTTTTTGTGTAGTTGGCGCGAGAAAATATCAAATTACTGCGGTAATATATTTGAAATTAATGACATTTGTCGTGGCTGCTCCGTTCTGCTCTGCATGGCCATGGCCGATTATGACTGCGACCGAGATTTGTACGCGTTTAGTTTTATTTAGTTGGTAAATTGCCCATCAACCGGGCATATGCGGGTAACTACTTATATGAAGACTGAGTGTGTGTATATGGTATATGAATGATCTTGGCGCGTTGATAGTTTAGGGTAACATGGTTTTGTTGTTGTTTAAAAAGGAAATAAAATCATTTCAGTTCAGTGTAAATATTTGTTTAGCATTTTTTGCTGGAATGTTGTTGCACTGTGGAACAGTAACAAAAAATGACAGTCAAAAATTAAAAGTGTTTTAAATTTGCTCGAAATTTAAAATATAATTTTGTTGGAGGATGCTTATATACTTGAGTGTACGTGTTGGTCTTTTATACAGGTATATATTTTATTTACGATTTAATTGCAAATAAGTCTATTGGAAACATTTTTATGATCACTATTTCCTAAATGAAAGATCCTATTGTATATCTATGGTTGATCAGTTAGGTTTCGATATAATTTCTATATACACATAACTTTTCAAATAAGGTCACCAGTAAGATCACCATTAAACAAACGCTGTCAGCTTAAACTCTCAAGCACAATAAATACTTCAAACTATCTCACATCAATCGATCGATACGATCAATTATGCAAAGTAACTTGGCGTTAAACTTATGTTGACGCATGTTTCTAAATTATTTAAACACATTCATTTTCCCCCGCTAATAGTCGATCGCACAGAGTTCAATGCGAATACTCCAAATTATGCAAAGCCGTTGACAATCATTTAAAACATTAAAACGCATTAAATATGCAAAATTCGAATGAAGCATTTGTTTTTGTTTTTGTTTTTTTCTCTCCATTCATTCGAACGATCGCTGGCCGAAACATTTAAACAGATACTTATGCTGATCGCATGTATAGTATATGGAAGATCGTAGCATCGATTATTGCTGAACGCACCTCTAACCCAATTTATAACGACTTATCGACGACAGCAATAAAAACAAAATACAAATCAATATATACACATGTAGTATCGCGTTCGAACAATCGATGGATCGATGGCACCGCCAACGCCAACGCCTAATTTGCATTCGGCATTTACACGCGGGAGACAAAAATGATGGAGCTGCGCTTCTTGGCCAACATAAAACCGATCGAATCGACTATGCGAGCATCGCTTCTGAGTGGTTATTACGTGTATAGCAAAACTCGAACTTGCTTTGAGAGATTGCCGGGTTGTGTATTCACGACACTTGACATTGTCAAATCGAAGCTTAATTAAGCAATCGATCTTCGCACGAGTGATTATTCGATAGATGGATTGTGCGACTCTAATTTGTTGCGAATGAAAGCGAAAATGTTTCTTTTGCAAGTTGTGCGAATTATATGCTGAGCGTTGAAAGTTCAATGATCTGCTTTGTTTGTGCTAAATAGTTGGGAAAAGTTAAATAAATGTGGGAATAAAGTTGTATGACCAAAGTTTGTTATGTGTTAAATTTTGTAACGTTTCAGATCAATTTTAGGATTGTCGAAATATCACATTACTATTGCAATCTATTGTCATATCTACAAAATATATATTTCATATAAAATATTGAGTTTTTTCATTGATATTGAAGCACAGAATTAGTACTTGGACCATTTTTTTGATTTTTCTGTTATTTGAAATAGTTTTTTTCTATATATGGCTTTCAATTTTTTCTTCTTGGCCTATAAAGGCTCTCATGCTGGCTTTCCAGCGCAACTCTGACTCGCAACCTGTTTCCTGGCGATCATAATTAACATTGCCATTCATGGTAGGGCTGCTGCGACCTGCAAACCTGATTGTCGTTGATAGGATGTTAAAATATCTCCAAGCGGCACATGTATTATTTCAATCTCACGCGTTCCTAACACTCTAGAGGGAAGGAGCCACGAACGAAAGTTAGCTCAACCACAGACCGAGATCCATAAAAAGCGCGAGGACGGGGAATTCTGCACTGCACAATCAGATCCTAATCTCTCAGGTTATAATCTCTCAAAACGCTAAGAGTCGCGTACCAATATGTTTAGCGACGGTGAATAGTCCTCTTTTAATGCATATGGAATACAGAGAACAGGGTTGTGGCATAGAAGCACAAACTTACTCTTAATGTATACGACGACATCAACATGGATCCTGACTGTTTTAGTATAAAAGAAGTTGTTGATTACAGCGAGCCGACACATTAATACATAAGGAGTGTTATACGCTTCCTCCGCTGCGAACACCCATACTTATTATTTCGAATCATTATTATCAGTGTCTGCATTTAAGTCCTTCATGATGACAGATCGAACGCCGTGTATACTTGAACGACCCCTGATAACAATACCAGAGGTCAGGTTAAAGAAAAGAAAAAGTTGAAACCCCTCACAAACAAGTTATTTGGCCCCTTTACCAATTTTTTCCATGTACCGAATCTTCCTTTCTATATACGCTATAAATTTATTGTTGGTACAACTTGTAAACACCATAAGGCGGATCGATTCGTATGGCTGCAAATAGTCGACAAGGCGTAGAGTAAAAACCTAATCTACGGGTAATTCTAAAAAAATTTTGGAAAGAAATCAAAAATTTGAATTCAATTCCTAATAAGCGCATATCGACCTGAAAATTAGTTTTTGAAAGAAGTGGTTAACCTTCTCTTGGGGTTTGTCCGTCTGTCTGGTGAATGCCGTTATATATTATATAAACTTTCAAGATCATTACATTATTTCAGCTAATTCAGCGGGATTTTTGACCTCACTTGCTCTGCTACGAAACCCTTTGTGACCATGTCACAACATGTATCTAGCAACTTTATATTGTCCCGATATGTGCTATTAGCTTCTATCGCTGTAGCATTCTTACCTACATATCACACTTTCTCTCCCAGTGCGCTTACCTCCCGTGACTTAGACTACCGGCTATCACAATCACCCAACATCACACACTAAAACCTATCGCATTAAACTCTTATGAAATATTTTAAACTTGTGAGATTTATACTGCTATAAAAATTTATAAATATTCTGGATCGCAATCTGTGCTACAAACAGGACGGAACATTTAACTAAAATCTTCGCGGTCGTGTGCAGAAGAATTCAACATATAAGTAATGCTATATATTGATGCAAATTGATATAATATAAATATTTTCAATGTCTATTGACTCCTCCGATTCGGAAATTAATGTGTTATCAATGACCTCGGAATACAGTATTCAGACCGATCGGACCCTCAATACTTTTGGCGTTTGAAGTGAATTAAGTGAGCTATATATCTCAAGCAATCGCGAATTATTAAAATATTATTTTTTTTCTGAGCGAATGTGTTTTAGAAAAAAATCATTCGTTACCTCGCGAAAAGAAAAAACAAATAAGTGGAAATGTCAATGCATAAAAACAATGAATTGTTGCTGAAATAATTTAAGAATGACCAACATATTTTCACTACTAGAAAACATACTACTCCCGAATGCATCACATTACAGTCAGTTAGTTTTGATTCATCTTATAAGCCTGACACATCTTATATGGGTAAAGAGTCCAAAGTTGAATTCACAAAATGAACTTGAAGACAGCCCACGCTTAATAAAAGACGATGTTGTGCGGTAGATTTGACCTCTCCGACAGAGTGGTTTCTTGCTTGGCTACAGCTATTTTTAAAGACGGAGAATTCGTCATCATGGATAAATCTAAAGTGAATTGTAGAGATTCTATGCGTAAAAAGCGAAGTAGCTATTACGATTTACAGACAGCTGCTTCTGATGGAAAAAAAAAAATTATCACGATGGACAATAAAAAGAAATGGGTAATATCACCCAACAATGGTGCGGTTTGTCTCACATAGCAGTTGTTAAGGGAGCAGGAAGCAAACTTTTAGTTCAAATAATCGTAGACGCTTAATGTGTTAACATCAAACCAATACAGATAGAAGAATTTTTTATGGAGAAAAATTATCGATTTCCAGATTGGGATTTGTTGCGATGGTTTGTAGTGATATAGTTCGTTTACAGCACTTTAATGAAATATCACTTCGACACATGTTCCGTGCATTCGAGGGGTAACCACAAGTGGACCTCGTACTGCCAGTGGAACTTTAACAAAGGTTATTGAAACTTTTGGAACTCTTCTGGTGGGCATACTATTATTGTGACAAAGCTTTGGTTGAAGATTCTAATATTACTTTATGTATTTGTTTCAGGTTTTAACCGATTTTGAGCCAATTTCATTGGAAAGACTTCATATATATAATAGAAAGTAAAGATGAAGAATAGTGCATACATATAGCAAAAGTAATTTCTGATGGATTCTATCAAGAACATTTAGCCAGTATAAAACCAAGCTAAATTGTTTACTCTCCATGGTTAATGAAGGCAAACAGAATTTTGCGTTTACAGGTCACAACTAACTCACCATCAGTAAATTTGAAAATATTACCAAGTTATATTATAAAATATATTTGATATTAAGTTCTATAGTTGAGTATTATATGGTAATTTATTGTTAAATAAGTTTATATAGTCGAAAAAATATTTGCCCTAACTCAGAAAGAAATTATTAGCAAAATAGTTCAATATGTATCATACTTTCCTTGTCCCGAAAACTTCTTATTGACAATGCTTTTCGATGATAGAAAAGTTGTATGCAAACAAGCATTCTGCATTCTGGTGATAGCCTATATAACCCAATCCAACTCAGAGCTTTTAAATAGCAAACAATCAAGTTTGAATGAGCCGTCTGTCTAGCTGTCCATATAAATTTCGAGACCCCTTTGCAGATTATAATAAGATTCTCTTATTCATTCTTCAGACCATTGGGAGATATGGCACTTAACGTGTAAACCTATTCCTCATTTTGAGGTCGATTTGCGTGGACTAGGAATTTATTTTAGAACTCTTGTTTCATGGCAACATTTTTTTAGAAGTATCCGTAGACTTCATTTTTGCTATACGCTTTTGATAATTTCAAATCGATCCACCCTATTACACAAGATTGCACAAAGATCAGCCTTGTCACTTCAACATTACTGCACCTAAGTAAAACTAAAATTTTCAGTCAATTGCGTGGAGTGAAACAGAACCATTTAATAAATGCCTAAATTCGTATCATTTTGTTGCATAGTTTAATGTGATTTGTCTATGATATATTTCGCATATATCCAAATAATATGTAACTTTTCTTTTATAAATAAAAATCCGAATAGCTTATTTATTATAAAGAAAATCTAATATTTATTAAAAAATTAAACAAACACTTCTGCATATAGTCTAGAGGAAGTCATAAACCTTTTTATCTTAATTGCTTTAAAAACAGAGTCACTCCTTCAGTTCATTTGGGTTATAGTCACATTTAAACAGAATCTCGTGCGTACGTGAGGCTCCGATTTGAAGCGATGCATATCAACCAGTGCACCTTTCCTAGAAGTGATGGCCCAACATTCAGCTGCATTACAAAAAACTGAATTCATTCACAACTTTGGTATTAATTTCTACGAAAACAAGGCACATTGAAACATATATTGTACGTAGATATTTATTTAATTTGATAAAAATCAATGTTAAACGTTCAATTATTATCGGAACTGTTCGAAATACTAATGAAGTTTTCAACAGTGTTCTACAGCTAAATCATTCGGATGATTTTTGAGAAAGAAAAACAGCATCACATCCTGTTGCAACACTTTCTAACTTGTTAATACGAAAGATCTGTTTGTTTGTGCGTGGAATTTAAATTATTACAGCTTCTGAGGTTGAGCTAAGCTACCTAAGTAATAAAAAAAGATTTGTTTCTTAGATAAATATGCTGCAGCCCTTAATATTAGTTCAGATTTTACCTTATTTAGTTATCACATTTTACTACGGAAATTCATTGAAGCCATGCGGATAGCAGCCAAATTCTCCAAATAAAAATCGAAACGTGTCTGAATGGAAACATTTTTAAATGTTTTATATTCGCAGATACTACCACAGCCTAATGAAGCGTACAAATTTATCAAAGCACACAAATCAGCAAATTATTTAAAAAGAAATTAAAATATATTTCGCCAACCTTTTGCGCGTGTCTTTGTTGCTATAAGGTGCAGCTCCATGATGCCAGCGGCTTGAAGTGCGGGCATAGAGCATACATATGGAAAGCATTCAGCGTTCGGATTGGCATGCTGGTTGACTCATAGTTTGACAATCATAAATCATGCGGATTTGCGACATTATCACGCTAATAACATCGAATTTGCGAAGCGTTCGCGCTCCAAGTGAATGCGAAAACAGCGATTGAGACGGCGACCGACAGAGCGACAGAGTTAACGCTTAGAGGGTCACCAACGCCGATATACAACACGCCAACACTTGATTTCGAACACGACAACAACAAATGATGCCCGACGCTTTTGTCGACGTTAATATTTGACATTAATTGAATTTAATATTAATTTCATATTTATTAATAGATAACTGTTGACGCTTTTGGATAAATGTGTTGTGCGTTGGTAAATAAATATTTTGTGCTGCGCGCGTAGGCGTAGCGTTGCCAGATCACATACATACATAAATAATGTAATAGGCTGCCAGTTTGATTAATTTGCATTTTCTTCTTTATTTAATTTTTTGCTTTTGTGAGCGAATATTTCCTTCTTTGTTTAATGATAAAGCCCAAACAAGCCATGGTCTTTATATCAAATGTTAAGAATGTCTCCGCATTTAAAGCGACACCCGCTGTGCGCAACTGGTCAGTTTGAACGCCAACACTAACACCAGCCGCAGCAACAGTATGAGACACCATTGAGACCGAAGCAAACAGCACAACACGACAAACAACGTACAAGACGTCTCCATCGCAGAAGACGACAACGGCAAATGCCAACTCAGCACGACAATTCGCATAAATGTTAAAGTCAACAACTTAATTTGTAGTGGATATTAGAATTTAAGTAACGAGTAATTAATGTTCCCCCCGAATGGACACATTCCGTGCGTTTTTCTGCGGTACTGACTGGCTGACTGGAATGGAACATATTGGAACATATCGCGCTGAAGCTGTCGCTGAAGCGTCCCTGGAGCGCGTGAGCAAACGAGCAAGCGTGCGAGCGGGTGATAAGGTTATTTATTGGGATCTAAGTGATTTCCGATGAGATTGTACGAAACGATTGAGGCATCAAACACAGCAGGTGGGACCCTGTATAGAGCAACGAGACAAAGACTAAACGCAAGATGGGCTCTTACACAGCAATCGCAGCTTGTTGCTGTTGTTAGATTTTGTATTATATCTGTTGCTGTTGTTGTTGCTGTTAGTGATTGCGTGTGATTCATTTTGTTAGCGCGTCAGGTGAGAAACACCATCAAGGAACATTTTCACTTTCTACCTCTAGCGCTTCTAATTCGATTGCATCGTTGGTTTTTTCTGAGTTGCCCTCCAATTCGGTCTGGGTGTGATATCATTAGTTCTCTGTGGTATTTGCGCAGCATGCGAATCACCATTCCAGCCGCTCGCAACTTGCAACTGTCTTGCATCAATTTCAATTGGCAATTTTGAACCGGTTCGTCTCGCGCATCCGGCTGCCAGAAACAATAAAGTATCTTTAATTCGCATTTTGTTTGGTGTCATAAAAATCATCAAATGAAGCTAATTAAAAATGAATAAATAAATCGTTATGTGCAACTAATTAAATGCTTTTATCTTTTAATAAATATGCATTTGATAAATAAAGTTTAAAATTTAATTAACTGCTACTTTGCATGTTCTTGAGGTGATATTTATTAAACAAGATATTTCTTTTTTTTTTGTGTGTTGGCAGCATCAATGGGGAGTCAAGGTCAGTGTGTGGCTAAGAAATATCATAATGTACTTGTTTTAAATCTTTATGTAAATAACCAATGACGAAATATTTATGTACCTTTCGCTTGGATTAAACACAAGAAATTCGTTTCATAAATTGGTGGAAAGTTTTTGAAGAACATAGCAAAAAAGTTAAAGTCTACGAAAAATAATACTAATAGTATTCTAGCATTTAGATTCATATTAAACGTAAGACGAACTTCTATTTACATTAGCACAAAAGGGCCATATAGTCACTGGTGATAAATATGACTCTATGATAAACCAAAAAGAAAGAATTTTTAAGAGCCATCTGGTCATGGTTCAACACGCAAAGTTTTTTGTACTTGTTGGATAAGCTTAACTCACACCAAATGAAAACACTCAAGAAAAGGCGAAGAAAGTACTAAATCCAGACACGACAAAGTTATATGACTGAAATGTAAAAAGTATATAAGCAGTCATATCGAGCTGAACCCAGCAATATGTAACGAAGTCGATATTGAAAACTCTGTCAGTGCCCTGAGTTCTGTTTTTGCAAACCACTTAGGAACTGTTTTTCAGCCAAATCCGTCAACAAACGCTTTTGTTCTTCCCTCTCCTTCGAACACGAACTACTCTGAACCGCTCAGAGTTCACACCCACGAAGTTCATAAAGTGATAAAAGCCCAGCTCAATCCCAAGAAGGCTGCAGGTCATGATTTAATTTCCCCAAAAATGATCATGGAGCTTCCCAGCCCAGCTGTGACATATATCACAAAATTGTACAACGCGATTTTTAAATGCGGATATTTTCCAACTCAGTGGAAGAAATCGGTCATAGTCATGATACCGAAACCCGGAAAGGATAAAACACAGGCAGCGTCATATAGACCCATAAGCCTACTATCCTGCTTATCCAAACTGTTCGAAAAGTTGGTTCTTTTAAAAATCAACTCACACATGCAGAACGTTATTCCCACCCACCAATTTGGGTTTCGTGAAAACCATGGCACTATCGAACAGGTAAACCGATTAACCTCAGAGATTAGAACAGCGTTCGAACTCAGCGAATACTGTTTCACAATCTTTCTCGATGTAGCTCAAGCATTTGACCGCCTTTGGCTTGATGGACTTAAGTACAAAATAAAAGTATTGCTACCCCAAAATACTCACAAAACTCTAGAATCATACCTCAGCAATAGAGATTATTTGTCCCACCCGTCGTATTTACCAGACATTGTTCCTTCTGATTTTCAGTTCGTTTCGACTGATAATTCATGGGCCGATTCATGGGTCGATTCATGGGTTAAATCATGGGTAGACTCAATAAATGAAGCATTATTCTGTCACGGTATTCATAGGCTGCCAGAAAGATGGGTGGAATGATGTTCTTTTAATGTAATTCCATTGTTGAAGTCTTATGTGCAATAAAATAACGTTTTAACTGGTAGCCCCACTGAAAATACCGCGTCTTGAAAACGTCGCCTTACAACTACTTTAATTGGATACGTCCAATGCTGAAGATAACTGATAGATAAAGTCCAGATCCATTTTATTGATGCCAAAAGAAGCCTCAATAGTATCATTATTGACAATCACCGTCTGATAATTCTAGCATTGGAATGGGCACCTTGATTCTTCTGTGGATGACTCTCTCACCAAATGAAACAGTTTTGCAACGCATATGCAAACAGATTGGTGTATAGGAAGTACTCTTCCTACTTTTTCTAGTTTATGATTTAAAAATTCTATTGATAAGAGTTATTTTCGATCCCTGGTTTTGTTTGTTCAATGATGTTTTTTTTTTGGCAAAAACTTGGATTCGTTTTCTGCTGCTCTAGAACCAAATCATAAAATGTGTGACGAACTTTATATCCTTAGGTTAGCGTAAGCCTGCATGGAGCCGCCATTGCCACAGAGCTTGGTGGTAGTAGCAGACGGGCTTGGCTAGATGGACTTGTCTTATTGCGATGATGAAAAACTTCTGTACCTTATGCGGTTGCCTACTTTTGTGCGATACAAGGTACGTAGTAGAATATTCAAATATATATTCAGAATATAGCAGAATATGTGAGATGTATAATATATATATATGTATAAAATACGAAATGTTTTTTCATCAATGAATAAATAGAGGTATGTCAAGTTGTCAAGTTCACATGGAACATGAGCATATATTGCTACAGGTTTTGACAATTGCTACTTTTTAAATATCAAATATCAATAACAAGTAGCAACTGATGTATTTAAAATGAAATTACATTTTGATATGAAAATTGCTAATTCTTGCTAATGTTTGATATGTGTTCACTGACATTTGTTCTTACAGTTTGTGTACCCTATAGCCATATGGTAAAAGGGTATACTAAGTTTGTGCAAATGTATGTAATAGGCAGAAGTGTATATACATTTGATCAGGATAAAAAGTCGATATAGATGAGTTCAACTGTCTATCTGACTGGTTGTTCATGCATAAGGATATGTTGGAGACTATTATTTAGATATGTATTTAAATTCTCTCATTCAGATAACATGTATTCAATGTTCGTGCCAAAATCACTTCCTTAGGAAGTTATCACTAACCATATAGAAGAGGTATACTTCTACATTTTAATTGTTAATTTACCTAGAAACCCCAAATTTGGTAAATCTTATATATAACCTTATAAAATATTCCATATAGGTCTAGTTCTAATTACTGTTACGAGTACTCACCCTCCTTTTGTTAGTAGTAACTCAGTTAGATACTCCAAATTGATTGTATTTTACGTCAATGATAATTAAATAATTAAAAGAAGTCCATATCAGACTAAAAGGGGTAGTCTTCTTACGAAAATACGAGTCGTTATAAACATGACCGATTGTCTGACTCTTCATATCGAGAACTTGGAAACAAAAAAAAAATAGAGCGTTCAAGTTTCGATGTTCAGTCTCTTTTATTAATATTTTTAGATAAGTTGGGTTTAATAAGCGGTCAACACCCCTGAAATGGGTAGCATCGGTCAAAATCTGATCTTCGTTCTGTGTTTTTAAAAGAAAAAATTTTTGTTTTTATTGTTATTTAAACTAAAACTGCCAAATTTGCTGTATGCAAGTAGATCTAGATAGAAATGCAATAGAAAACAAGTGAGAAAATCACAGTCGGGCGTAACCGACTGTAAGAGGCCCTGTACCAGTTCAGTTCGCCTAACAAACACATTAAATGTTTCCCGAGCTTATGACCAAACACATGACCACTTCTCACTGCGCGAATATGAATGAAAAGAAAAGGGGGCTCGTTCAAATTCAATTGCTTATAAAATCGTCATTTATTATCAGATTTTGATGAACTTTACGGATTTTGGCTAAGAAGGACGATATCTCTATACTGGCATACTTACTTTTTTTTTGTTCCGAAGAAATTTTTACCCTAAGGGGTGATTTTATGGAGAAGGGGGGAGGGGCAAAATTTCAAAATAAACTTGTGAAATTCCGGAGCAATCCTAGTCGAATGCAAAAAACACGAAGTCTCTATCTATTACCGTTTCCGAGATCCTTTCGTTCATACGGACGGACGGACGGAAGGACGGGCAGACGGGCAGACGGACAGACGGACATGTCTATATCGACTCCTCTATCACTCCTGACCATAATGGGGTAACTTTGGGGGGTCTCCGACCATTATTTCTACCTGTTACATACATTTGCACAAACCCAATAGGCCTTCGGTACAGGGCCTAAAAAATAGGCACCGGATATAATTTAATTGATAATCCTTTTGTCTACAATGGGATGTCCAGATGACATTGAAGAATGATTCCATAGAACATTTGTTCCAGAGGTATGTATAGTTTATAACAAAAAGAATAAGAAAACTTTACCAAAGTAAAATTTCTTAAACAAACAATTGAAAGAGTTCCTTCGTAGAGCATTGTTAATGCTTCATGCTAACCAAAAGGAGGTCAGATAACGAGGTATGATGGTCAAATATTCTTCATGTGCTGACCTCCAAATTGCATCGCGTAAATACAAATAGATTAGAATGTTATAAGGCCCACCAGACTGAGCTATGGTTGCGAACCAACAAATGAGGCATCACTGCGAAACAATAAACTGAAAGGCTGGTGCACGGAATACTACTTATGATCATCGTTTCATAAACTGTACACAAAACCACCTGTCTTTGATACAAAAGATAGCATTTCTTCTTTTGATATACGTTAAAATCTAGTTGACGATGCATCAAATATTCAAACTTTGCGTTTGGAAATAGAATCATTGCATCAAGTGCCTCACTCTGAAAGCGAGAGCAATGGATTACTTTACTGCTTTGAAAGAAAAATACTTTATCGCCAATGGTAAAGAAATTAATGATGGTCAGTACGAAAAAAGAGTACATCAATTGGAATGGGCGAATGAGCGAAACTATGTCTCCTAGAGAATATTATGATACTCCAAAAGGCATAGAAGCAATAATGATTTTTCAATCCAGAAAAAAGTCAGTACTTAAATATCACTCAATGCTGCTCATGATAGAACTAGTCTATATTGACATTCTTTCAAAACTCTGAAATATCTATTGAATAAGTCTTTATTCTACTCCTTTTTGTTAAACTGTTTATACATATTTTGGCGCTAAGCACGTCATATGTAGACTGGTAGCTTCTTGAATTATTTTTATTTAAATTTTGATAAAATATTGCAACCAGTGAACATCTCTGACGTGTATCCAAACAACCAATAAATTGGTTTTCCCTTTCACCGGTGCATATTTACGCCTAATATATGCAGCTATTGGCCTCAGCACAAAATTATTTATTTACAAGTAATTCAATCAAATTGTTTTTTTGAACTGTTTGTTGTTTGTTGTACCATCAGCGGCTCGCTTTGATCGTTAAACATTTTTATTGATTGCTTGCAAGCGTCTGAATTAGTTCTTCTCATTGATTTATTTGCTTAGCTTTAAAAATTTGTGGTTATTTGCAATTAATGCAGCAAGCGAACAAGCTAAAAAGCCACTTTTGAATGAGAGAACTCGCTGGGCGACATTTCAAGTTCAATGTCAAGTTGAGCGCAATTTTGGCGACAAGAAAACCGCCAAAAGTACATGACAGAATGCATTTGTTAACAAGCTTATTAAATTCCAAACGCAGAGCGAAATATAGCACGCAAAATGTTGACCCCAGCTGTGGAATTTGGTCTAGCTACGTGTCTATGTGAACATCTGGAGCATCTTGGAGCAAGTTGCTCCATTTGCTGGCTGGCTGGCTGGCTCGTTTGCTTGCTTGCTTGTGTCGCATTGCATGTCACAAGTCATGTTGTGCACATGTAAACCGAGCTAAATACTTTTGTGTGTTTTATTGGAGCGCATTTAATTTAAGCGCGCTACGAGCGACAACGACGACCAACAACAGAAATGAAAATAAAAATAAAATCAAATCAAATAAAATAAAATCAAATAGCGTAGAATAAAATAAACCAAATGCATTTATAAGCCAACAAAAGCCACATTTATAGCGCGTTGGAGCAGAGGCCTTGAGGCCAGCATTGGACTATTGAATGCGTACCACCGAATGGCTTGAATTGGATGAGTTCAGTTCAGATGGTTTTTGAGATGTGTTTTATATGCGAGTGTGCCTGGCTGTGTATAAACAAACACGAGTTGACAACTCATCGAACATTGAACACGTTGTAATGTGATACTTAAATGCTTGATTGGCTCGTAAATATTTTCACTTTGTTCTTGAGTTATTTTTTGTCAACGCCATCGACTGACTTTGTTGTCTTTGGCGTCGTCCTCGCCGTCGTCGTCATCGTCATCGTCTTCGTATTCGTTGTTAACAATAATTTCTACAAAGTATCTGTGTAGCTTTCATTTATTTATTTTCATTTTCATTTTTTTCTTTTTGAAAACTTCCATTCTTCAGCTTGGCGGTCTTCGACTGTGCTTGCTAAGCCAGCAAAAAAGCGCCAAATCTTGCACTAAAAACACACCAAATACGACATCAAAGTTATCGCTGCGATCGCTGTTCAGAGCGCATGCTTCGATGACAGCAAGGAGTTTAGGACTTGCCATTTGAGTGTACTATGTAATACAAAAAGGTTCTACAGTTCAGCGACACAGGATACGAGTGTAATTGTTATGCCAGTGTGCGAAAAAAAACAAACAAACAAAAACAATAAGACATGCACTGAAGACAGTGTTACAAAGTGCGCAAAGTACGTAAAAGTTTAGAACATATTTTTGCTATGCACTTGCACACCAGGTGGGTTTCCCGACTGAATAACTACTAATGCAGAGTTGCAGGCAGAGTTTACTGTCACTCAGAAAAGAATAAAGCTGAATTCTTTGCGCTGCACTTCGATAGAGTTTTCACTCCTTCTAATACTTGCTTTCCAAGCGACAAAGGTAAAACTATATGGCTTCCCGATGACCCTTGTCCCATGAAACTTCCCAGCTGCATTGAATTTCAATCTCAATTCTCTACTCGGTATAAGTTAATTTTATGCCAAAGCCTGGAAATCCAGAAAACTAGCGACCTACAAGCCTTTTGGTATTCTTCAATATATTCAAACTTTAGTTTCAGACGCAACCATGGAATGCCAGAGCAATGTCTTCGCCTAGTGGGGAGCAAGTGAGAAAAGCATTCGATTGAGTCCGTCATTTTGCCTCCTCTACTAGTTCAAATTAAAACTGCCTACCCGTTTTATCAGTTCCTGCAGTTGTACTTGGTGACGATTTCTCTGAAATCACACCTCTAGCGGTGGGTGTCCTTCAGGACAGTGTTCTGGGTTCCATAATTTACATCATTTACACAGCACATATGTCGGCTATAGAGATATGATCTCTAGTAGTAGCAACTTATGTTGACAACATTGCTCTTCTTACGACTTCCAGCTCTTGCTCTAAAAAGAAGGAACTGTCCCCCTGGTAGGCTGAACAACGTGTTATTTTCAACACTACAGGAGGCTCATTCGGTGACCCCGCAAAGCATAAACAACTTCATGTTAAGTTGATAAAAATGCAACTAAAACCGTAAACCTATTTTGGCAATTGGTGAACAGCTAGCAAGACAAATTGGAAAATACTACAAAGGTTTCAGAGCAAGGCGTCTCGCACTTTCTCCAATGCGCAGTACCTCATCACTAACAAAGCTATACACAAAGAGCTTATTCTAGCCGCATAGGTGCTAAGCACCTAAAGAGGCATCTGATCATCCTATTACACTGGCCTCTTATCTTCGGGTTTAGAGTACCTCCACCAGAAAACTTAACAAGCTAAATCCATTAGACCTAACATTTAGAAGTGTGAACTAAAATTAATTCTTAATCTTACAGAAGTATAAACAGATTAAAGAAAACAGATCTTTATACACACAAATATTCTGCCACAAAATAAAATACCTCTTCTGCTGGATTTTCTGTAGTATACAATGGTAGATCGCCGAATGCAATTAACATCATTGATACAAATGATCTTAAGTTCAGAGCATTCAGGACTATTTTCGAACAACGATTGCAAAATTAAAATACTTTAAAAAAGGTGCACCATTTTTGGAAGAACTCTAATAATTCACGAACAGAACTCTCCTGGACTCTGGTTGTCTGATAGTTCCTGGTATAATCCCCTAAGCATCGTGCGGAAGCATTCCCTGAGGGTTTGGATGACCACTTCCAGCCAACAAAACAGTTTAGAGAGCAGAAAACGCTCGACAGGTCAGTTATGCCTTCCAGTCGCTCCTAAACTGCAAAACTGCTAAAAAACAACATCAGAAAAGCAGGACGAAGGTAGGCTAGACAATAAAATGCTAAAGACTTCGTTGGACAAAGACCAAAGTCTTCCTGGTTCTCCTCTTCAACGCAGTCTTAAGTCTACGATACATACCAGCACAATGATTCACAAGGCTGGAAAAAGTTCTGTCCAATCTGCCTACTATGCCCCGTAGTGAATGTCTTTGAGAGGTACCTTCTATAAAGACTACTTAGGCTCGAGAAGATAAGAAGAAGGATACCACCATTCCAGTATGATTTTGCGCAAGACCCACGGAACGTCTGCACAGTTGAATTGGTTATCCTAGATGAATAGCAGACCAAAGAACATCAATTGCGGACTTCAAATACTTTTAAAAAGGTGCAATATTTCACGAGCAAAATCCTTATGGACTTTAGTTGCCTGATGGTTCCTGGCCTAAATTCGCTAAAGATAGGGCGGAAGCTTTCGCTGAGGGTCTGGAGGCCCGCTTTCTGCCCTTTGAATACAGTTTAGAATACAGACGATGCTCGACAGCAATGGTCAGTTCCAGTCGCCCCCATCAAAATGTTAAAATTAACTTGTAAAATTCCGGAGCAGTCCTAGTCGAATGCAAAAAACACGAAGTCTCTATCTATTACCGTTTCCGAGATCCTTTCGTTCATACAGACGGACAGACGGACATGGCTATATCGACTCCTCTATCACTCCTGACCATAATGGGGGTAACTTTGGGGGGTCTCCGACAATTAGTTCTTCCTGTTACATACATTTGCACAAAACCAATAGGCTCTTGTACCTTCGGTACAGGGCCTAAAAATATGAAATCTCTTAGTGTAAGGATACTTAACTGGGTTGATTCCTCAAATGCAGAAAGAATCTATCGATGTGGAGTAAGATAAACTTCTAAAATGGACCTACCTGGTGCTATGGGATGCAGGATTATTTGACTTCTGCTAGGTCGCACTTTACTAAAATCAGGTAAACCATAAAACAACATAAATTTAAAAAAGAAATCTGGCAATGCTCATGTTGCACCACTGTGCTGTGCAGTGTGACTGCTGCTTACTTGCCACACAAAGCGCTAAACGCGCCAAGACAATGACAAGCACTAAACAACAACAACAACAATAATATATATATATAAATATATATAAAATCCACAATGCAGCATATCCTCATAATAATGTTAATGTAAATGCATTTTAAATGGACTTGAGAATTGCACTTTTTTGCCATACTGCAAGCCAAGATCTTGTAGCTACATCCATATATCCATTGATATCATTGGTTGTAGTTGCGATGTGGGGATGCTTGCTTGCAACATAAAAAAAAGTTCTTATAGTATATGAATTGCTTAAATAAAAAAGTGCGTACGACATGACTGCAAAAGGCACCGCAACGGACAGCAGAGTATCGCTCTGATAGGCAGACAGACAGACAGACAGACATACGTACGGACGGACAGACAGATGGATGGCTGGATGGACAGCGTGTTGCATGAAATGAATAAATAAAATCAAATTTTTCTCTGTGCGCAGACGCAAACGACACAATACAAAACGTTTTCAATGTTGAACAAATGAAAAGTGACAGATCGAGTTAAAAATAACTGAGATCAGCATAAATTAAATCAAAACTAATTTGTGATCTGAAGTTTATAGGCAAACTGATATTGTATACTTTTATATACCAACTTGAATTTGATGTTGATGGGTGCAAAAGTTCGGCTTTTAATTTTTTACATTTTTATGCACAAACTAAATCGTATAATCAATCAGTTATGTATGACCTTTTGCATATCGCTTCGCTAATCACATAATCTTGATGTGGTAACATCATATATTGAGATATGTTTAGTAATAATTCATTACAGGAAACTTCAACTATTGAAAAATGATGCAAATTTTTGCACCAACCTCATACAATATAAATTAATTTTCTTCTATTAGTCAAATAACGAATAGTTTCTCAATATCTTATATTTAATAATCAGTTGTTCTGTGGGTTAACTGTACGGACTTTGAGCTTTAACAAGAGTAATGCTTCTGGTAAAGAACGTCCATTAAAAATCAATTGATTTGCAATCCATTGAAAAGAACGGTAGATATATTCTTCTTTGCTGTTAGAGAGCGATATTGTGACAAACGGAGGAAAAAAGGAGCCAGATAGGCGGGAGTTTTAGAATTTTGAGAATTTATGTGACAGAAATGAAGCTCGAAAATTTTATGAATGGGTCAAACATCAATAACTTTCTGTAAGGTCGAAATTGGTTACAGATGCTGAGGATCACTGAGATTATGGAGAAGTAATTTTTCTAACCTACTCGGAATCGATGAAGCACACAATTCTGCCGATAGAGAAATGACAGCCGAACTACCAGTTAATGATGGCACTATAACGAGGCCGATTCGGTCATTAAAAACTTGAAAAATAATTAAGCGGCAGGTTCTGATGAGATGCCGGCAGAGTTATTTAAGACCGGTGGCGAAGAGTTGGTCAGGACTATGCACCAACTTTTATCCAAGATAGGGTCCGATGAACGCATACCGAAAGACTGGTAGCTCAGAGTTCTTTATGCTATCTTTAAGAAAGCAGACCCCGTTGTCAGGGTAGCAAAGAACATCTCCAAACCCTTTGATACCAAAAGAGGTTTCAGGAAGTATAATGCTGTCTTGCGATTTTTTCCATCTTCAGACTAAATTCATACTTCGCCAGACCCTGTATATGCAGAACATATCGGGCTCAATCTTTCAAAAGAAAGTGATGCTGCTCAAGTACGCGGATGATATTAATATCATCAGCACACAAGAATGAGGAGTCAGTAAGGCGTTCTCAGAGTTTTACAAAACAGTTTAGGCTCTTGGGTCTAGCGGTGAATAAAAACAAGACGAAGTACTTGGTGTATTCTCTCACGCTCAGTGACGATGGAGAAATACAACTTCTATGAGTATGTTTTAGAAAACATCGCCTATATTGTATCAGGAGAAAACCAACAACACCGTCAGCCTGGAGATTAGGCGAAGAATCACGCTTACAAATAGATGTTTTTTTGGGCTGAGCAAGGATATTACAAGTTAAGCTCTCTCTCGACAGACGAACAACAAAATCTATAAGACGCTGATACTCCCAGTCCTACTATATGGCGCTGATATGTACCGCGAGCTGTATGATTCTATTCTATAATGTTGACATCGTCCACCGCATACAAATCCATCTGAGCTGGTTACCTCATGGGGAGCCCAAACTTGATTGGTGAACGACAAAATACAGGACAACCGGGCACGTGTTGGAATGACCATGTTTGAAGAGATCTCTGCCTGCCTATTTTTGTATGTATTGAGTAATTCCAGAAACTACTTGATCGATTTCTAATAATTTCAACACTAGAATGCTACATTATCCCTAAGTAACATTGGCTACATTTGTTTAAAATCGGATGGAGCGGTGTAAGCCTCCCCCATATAAAAGAAAAACAAAATTCGAGAAATCTTTGCAACTATTTGAGGTATAGGCGGTGCCCCACCCCCATATAAGTCATAAACATAAATCGACATATATTATTCGTTTTGATGGGATCAGAATCATGAGTTTGGTCAAGGTCGAAGTGGGCAGTGCCCCATCCCACACTAAAGCGCTAATCAAAACTCAACATATCATTGCATCTATTTTTGGTACGGGAATGACATTTAGAATAAATGTTGATGGAGATCAGGCTTTCTATAGAAAACGTACATATTTACAACATTTAGTTTGACAAGTTTTTAGGCTGCGTAGTGAAGCGCCATATCCACAAAATATTACATCGACCAATTATGTATGAAAATCCTCTTTAATTTACTCAATATCAGGTTAATATGGTGGTTTATTTTGTATGCCCACTTCATATACATTTTTATAAGCATGTTTTTTTCGCATATGTGGGTAGTCGGCATACAAAACACCGACCAATTATTGAGATTTTCTTTTCTTAAATCTTCTTTCGTTTTTCAAGCTGCTGTAGTTTAAAAGCTGCTCTTGACAGGAGCTTCACGTTTTGTCCTTCAGCAATGAATGCCATTTTCCACTAGTGATTTGCTAAATGATTTGGTTAAATAATAATTAATTAATTAAAACATATGAAATAATTAATTATTTTGATCAAGAATTGAATACTGTACCTGCTAAAATAGGCATTTTATTTTCACACCATTTTTTAGCGACATATTTAATCAAATCGCTGACTAAATTTTAGATTAAATTTTGCGCCACTTAATCCATATTAAATCACCATTTAATCAATTGTTTTACTACTTTATGACAGCGAAGAATAATAAATAAATCAGCTACTTAGATAATAAATATGTTCCATATTAAAAACATCCTTAAAAAACATTTCCACCCACCTCAGCGAAAAGCAAACCAAAGCAAGACTTTTCAGCTCATTAAATCAACGAGGTGATTTTTATTGCCAAACAATCTTTAAAATAAAAAAGGCGACACAAATAAATTAATCAGTCGTACAAATTAATGACGTCGACAACAACAATAACAACAACAAAAGAACGACAACAACCACTTGAAAATTGTCCAATTAAATTAACAATAAAACGTATAAAAGAACGACAGTATAAAATGTTTGTTTTATTTTTTACTTTTTGTTGTATTATTTTTTAAGCCCGGCAAATAAAGAAAAGCTAAGCGTGAAAACGAGTCGCTGAAACAGGAAACTTTAGATTTCAGCAAAGCGATTTGAAGCGCGATGACGCGATTTGAGTAACCAACCGAGGGTGTCGCAAAAGAACAGAAATGAAGTTGAATCGCTTCGAACCATGCCATTCATCGACAACGTCATCGTCATCGTCACAGTCACCGTCGACGCCATTCAGTGCCATTGCCATGCCATGCCAGCGTACTTAGTCAAAACAATAAACGAAGGTGGAACCTATTGCGAACGTAAATTAAGTCATTAAAAAATGCTAAGTTTCTGGCAGTAAGTCGAAAAATAAAATAAATAAAAAATAACAGCGGCTTTAATACCCTTCGCATAGGGTATTTATGTATGTTTAATAGAATCGATCTCAAATAATGAAGAATATGAGTATTTTTAAAAAAAGTCCAAAATATGGCGTCGAGTGTTTTTGTAGTGTTTAAAAGAAGTTTGATATATTTATACTTAGACTATGATCAAATTTGGACCAAACGCATCATTAAGCTTGTGTTTCACACTACTTACTAACCGTGGATGGAGCGTAAATCCAGAGCGCCAAATAAGGGGCTAAGCAGTAGATACTAAAGTGTCTACCACTGGGCAGTCAATGCCGACGACTTTCTTCGAAATCTGCTTTCGATTGTTTTCAAATATAAACTTAATGATGCTGATTGTTCAAAATTTTAAACGAAGTATAATATAGGCTCGAATTTAACCAGGGAACTCAAATAATAATAAAAAATAATCTTAGTTGCGTTTAATAATGTCCAATAGGAAGAACAGTGCGAAACTACAGATCATCAACAACCCACACTGCATTAAGCCTCTGGAAGCATAGCTTGCTCAGCTGAAGAACCATATCAATGACGTAAGAGGCATGTTCTAGGATCT
This sequence comes from Leucophenga maculata, assembly GCA_035044805.1. Taxonomy (NCBI): domain Eukaryota; kingdom Metazoa; phylum Arthropoda; class Insecta; order Diptera; family Drosophilidae; genus Leucophenga; species Leucophenga maculata. The sequence continues at coordinate 93,379 of JAWNNP010001048.1, forward strand.
AGGGTAAACAAACTACTTCAAAGGTTTCACAAAGAAAGCTCCTAATATAACTGCATATGTTGTCCAACGACTTATAGGTCTATGATGACCGACAAGTCAAAAGTGATACTAAGATGGATCATAGAACTACGAACTACTAATACAAGGTGCTGCAATACAGCAGAATACACCTTAGAGCCTTAATGTATAGCAAGCTGTCTTATACACACAATTTGGAAGAAAGGGTGAGAGAGCAGGCAATAGTTTAATAAGTTTCAAAAGTTGCTGAGCAATAAATGATTGTTGCAGTGAATCAATAGTGCAGTACTTAGACCGGTATTGCTTCATAGATTGTTGATAAGTTGATAAGCAGCAGAGAAGTTCGCTTTCCTCAAGCTTTGGAGAGAACCAACTGTAGGACTACATTCTGCATCACTGGAACATTGAAGTCCACTCCCACAAAAGCACTGAAAGCCGACTACCCCATAAACATTTACGCACGTCTGCTCCCATAGAAGTCCGTCCAAAGCCACTGTTTGACTCAAGTCATGGTGCTATACTGCACAGAACATAATCTGAGGTTTATTAATACACAGCTCTACTATTGCAGCTCATTTCAGACTGCAATGTTCCTAAACATCGAAGTAGCGAAAGTAGCCCAGCAGACGGACCCTCACACGTGCACAGCAAACTGTTAGAAGAACCCTGCAGGTGGCTTTCTACTGGTATACGTCTTCTATAATCCCGCCACCGGGTTATAGGTAGTAACAAAATAGCGAGCGGTGCATCAGGAAAAGATATCGGGCACGGAAACGGTAATAGATAGAGGCTTCGTGTTTTTTGCATTCGACTAGGACTGCTCCGGAATTTCACAAGTTTATTTTATAGTTTTGCCCCTCCCCAACCGGGGGTCAAAGGTCATTGGCCTCGGGGGTCAAAGGTCATTGACCCCGGGGGTCAAAGGTCATTGGCCCCGGGGGTCAAAGGTCATTGACCCCGGGGGTCAAAGGTAATTGGCCCCGGGGGTCAAAGGTCATTGACCCTGAGGGTCAAAGGTCATTGACCTGGGGGTCAAAGGTCATTGACCTGGGGGCAATGACCTTTGGAATACCTTTGGAATACCCATTGGAATACCTTTGGAATACCCATTGGAATACCCTGGGGTGAAAGGTCATTGACTCCGGGGGTCAAAGGTCATTGACCCCGGGGCAATAACCTTTAGAATATCTTTGGAATACCCATTGGAATACCTTTGGAATACCTGTGGAATACCCTTGGAATCCCCCGGGGGTCAAAGGTCATTGACCCTGAGGTTCAAAGGTCATTGACCCGGGGGCAATGACCTTTGAAATACCTTTGGAATACCCATTGGAATACCTTTGGAATACCCTTGGAATCCCCCGGGGGTCAAAGGTCATTGACCCCGGGGGTCAAAGGTCATTGACCTCGGGGTTCAAAGGTCATTGACCCTGGGGGTCAAAGGTCCATTGACCCTGAGGGTCTAAGGTCATTGACCCCGGGGGTCAAAGGTCATTGACCCCGGGGCAATGACCTTTGGAATACCTTTGGAATACCCAATGGAATACCTTTGGAAAACCCACTGGAATACCTTTGGAAAACCTATTGGAATACCTTTGGAATACCTATGGAATACCCGTGGAATCCCCCTGGGGTGAAAGGTCATTGACCCCGGGGGTCAAAGGTCATTGACCCCGGGGGTCAAGGTGATCGACCCCGGGGGTCAAAGGTCATTGACCCCGGGGGTCAAAGGTCATTGACCCCGGGGGTCAAATGTCATTGACCCCGGGGGTCAAAGGTCATTGACCCCGGGGTTCAAAGGTCATTGACCCTGGGGATCAAAGTTCATTGACCCCGGGGGTCAAAGGTCATTGACCCCGGGGGCAATGACCTTTGGAATACCCAATGGAATACCTTTGGAAAACCCACTGGAATACCTTTGGAAAACCTATTGGAATACCTTTGGAATACCTATGGAATATCCTTGGAATCCCCCTGGGGTGAAAGGCCATTGACCCCGGGGGTCAAAGGTCATTGACCTGGGGGTCAAAGGTCATTGACCCTGGGGATCAAAGTTCATTGACCCCGGGGGTCAAAGGTCATTGACCTGGGGGTCAAAGGTCATTGACCCCGGGGGCAATGACATTTGGAATACCTTTGAAATACCCATTGGAATACCTTTGGAAAACCTATTGGAATACCTTTGGAATACCTATGGAATACCCTTGGAATCCCCCTGGGGTGAAAGGTCATTGACCCCGGGGGTCAAAGGTCATTGACCCCGGGGGTCAAAGGTCATTGACCCTGAGGGTCAAAGGTCATTGACCCCGGGGGTCAAAGGTCGTTGACCCCGGGGGTCAAAGGTCGTTGACCCCGGGGGTCAAAGGTCATTGACCCCGGGGGTCAAAGGCATTGACCTGGGGGCCAAAGGTCATTGACCTGGGGGCCAAAGGTCATTGACCTGGGGGTCAAAGGTCATTGACCTGGGGGTCAAAGGTCATTGACCTGGGGGTCAAAGGTCATTGACCCCGGGGGTCAAAGGTCATTGACCCTGGGGGTCAAAGGTCGTTGACCCTGGGGTCAAAGGTCATTGACTCCCCAAAAATGTTCTAAAGGCACTTAGTCGTACAGTGAGAAGTGGTCATGTGTTTGGTCATAAGCAAGGGGAACATTTAATGTGTTTCTTAGGCGACCTAAACTGGTACAGGGCCTCTTACAGTCGGTTACGCCCGACTGAAATTTCCTTGTTTTGTATGGAAACAACTTTGTTGTAGCTAATTTCGCTAAAATTTCAAAATTTTGCGAATTTTACATAAATTCAAAAAAAAAAAAAATATTCCATAAAGGTTCACATTAGAATAGATTTCTAATATTATTCCTTAATGGTTGACATTAAAAACATAAAATGGTATAGCCTCCCTACAAAACAGTTATTTTTTCATGAGTTTCTGAGTAGGAACGCCAAAGTTGTGAATCTTATTTAAGTCTTAATTAAATATAGCACACGGCTTCGGATACAAAACTAAGACCAAGATAATATAGGTTATATCAAAATCGAGCTTGAATTCGAGATGCTCTGATACTCTGTATCCACTGGAACCATTGATTTGCAGCGGGCCTATAGGACGAGCATTATACAGGCGGAATAATTTGGAGTTTGAAACACAGGGCTTGGACCACAGAGCTTGGACCACATGAACAATGGTTAAAGTCTACAATTCCAAAAGGAGGAAAGTTCCTGCTAGACAGTCGTGGTGAAGATATATGCAAAATTTGAGTGGCAGTAAAAACCAAGAAGGCTGTCAGAGAAACCGGAATCACCACTTCGAAAGTTATAAATAAAGATTTCAAATATTGTATGAAAGCTTTGTGCGATTTGTTGATCTTGGATTACTTAAATTTTGCACCACAAATGACCGAGGTATGCAAAATATGCTAAATTTACTAAGCAGTCTAATAATTCGAGCATATTTCTATAAATATTGTTTTTTTTTTAAATGTTCTATTTAACTAGACAACGAGCGAAATGTGACCAGTTCAGCAGACCTCAACCTTCACGTTCACTGCCAAGTCAGACAGCACTCAATCGATTTCATCTGGGTTACTAGTCCCACTGGTATATTTGGTAATAAGATGACAGATGAGTGCGTCACGACAGGATCAACGACTCAAGCGATTCTTGTAATAATGGATTTTCAGGTTTAGTTGGGATCTTCAAAGAGTTAGCCAGTAAAAAGTGGGCAACTGCGTCAGGTTTTAATGTCTCAAATAAGCAACATATAATATGCCTCAAAATACAGTACACAAAATGTTTACTCAGTATTGGTATGACTCAAGGAATGCAGCGATCTGATAATCTATTCTACAAGATATCCGCTTGCCCACCTACCCACTTTACCCTACAATTTATTTTAAAAAGTTTCTGTCAAACTAATATAACCACTATTACAACAACTGTGTAGTGTATTAATTGTGCCAGTGAAGATGAATGAACTGAACAGCACAGGGCGGAGCAGAAGTCATACATATTGGAATTTTAATGTCGTATGAATGTATTTGTGTATCTGTGTATTTTAAATAAGTCATTAAATTTGTCGCTAGACACGACCCAAAACACCAAAGTATCTGCGCCAGAATGGCAGACAAACGTCGTCGACGACGTTGTCGTCTTCAGCAGGCGTCTTCAATAAAGGCGAAACATACATTGTCGCTGATTGCGGAACTTGATAATAAAATTAAATAGGTAAGACCCATGGCTGGCCAAAATATTATAGGCAGCTTAAGGTACTTAAATAGCGTTTGTTAGGAAGGAAGGAAGTAATTTTACGGTGACAAAATATTGTAATTTTTGGCATAGTATTTATTTTTACAGACCATTTATGCAGCAAAGTGTAGAATTAAAGTAAATTTAAGAAGTCTCTTTTAAGAGTTAATATTTTAAATAGCTGACAAAACACTGTGTTGCTATTAGTGCTTATCTTACAAGTTGTATCTGCGCAACTCTCGTTTCTTTACGCATGTTAAAACTTAGCGCCAGCTGCTCAAAGGCGCCCTAAACCAACAAACACAAATCTGCTGATATGGGTTACATTTTTTTATTTTTTATCTATTTTTTGGGTATTTTGAAATTCGAGTTATACACGTACTGCGTATAGGTAGTTTGTTTATGAAACATATCGCTTAATAAAGCAATCAGGCAGTTTTTTACGAGCCTCTGCTTCTACCAAACTCGATCGTCGTCGTCGTCACTTTCTAAGCACGAAATGCGAAACCTATATCGTATTCCGTACACTTGTCAAGCTATAAACTATACAGATACATATCTCACAGATACTAAACAACTTGCGGTTGAGCTTAAGCGACTGACTGTCTATATGTCTTTCTATCTATATATGTCCATCGGGTTTATTATTTCTTTTTACCTACATACCTCTAAGCACATATATGTGCAGAGTCACATGTGAACCGAAAGCCCCAGCACCGCCAAGTGCGAAGAACATTAATTCCCGCTGTTCGAAATATCTTATGGATTAATGAGCTTTAATTTGCATTTATCAGTTTGTCTACAGTTTTGGCTTGATCGGGACTTATCTCTCGCCCAAGATTGCTTTTAATCGTCTTCAACAAGTTGTTTGAATTTTTATGCGCTTTCATTATTTTACGCTGATTGTGTGTTTTCATTTGCTAATGAGCCGATAAGACATCTATTAAATGCAGATACTAAATAATTATATATCGTATATGCAATATTTCTGTTGCTGTTCGAGTTTGAGCGCAAAGTTGTAAACTAGTCAATAGCTAATTTTTAGTTATTCTAATAAATAAAATAAAATAAATTTAAAATAAATTTATTAACTGCTGTCGCTGCGTGGGCAAACGAAATCGATTTATTAATTTATTTGCCAATAACTGAAATTATGTTGAATTTTTCTGCCTTAATACTAAATAATATCCATTGTTTTTTTTTCTTTTGTAGCACACAAAAGCACTCAACTGTCTTCCGTAATATTTTTTTTTATTTATGCTTTTAGTTTGGCGTAAAAACTTCAATAAAAACTTAAATTTAATACACGGAATTTCAAATTTAGTCGAAATTGAGATGCAAATGTTGTGTTTTATGGGTAATTTGGCATTAATTAGAATAATTCATTCATACCAAGCCATACCACACCATCCGTTGGCATATTTCAATAATAAACTCGCAAAACGAACAAAAGCCAAAAGTTGAAATATCACAAATAAATGAGATAGCTTTTATTTTTTTTTTTATTTTTTTGTATGTGGAGACATAAAGAATCATTTTAAATGTTATGACGGATTTTGAAAGTATTAATTTAATTCTATTATGCAAATTAAGTGTTAAATACTTCTTGCTAACCGGTAGACAATCATTTAAGCCTTAAGATACCCTTCATTTAGCGTTTAATATTGCAATGAAGCGTTAAATGAAATTCTATCTAACGAGTTGTGCGTGGAGAATTGATTACAAAAATTAATTTAAGAGCTTAAACAATTTTAAATTCAGTCAAATCGATGCTCTTTTCCAAAATATCATATTGTCTATCTTCCACAAAAGCACACTTGACTTCAAATTCAGACTTGAGAATCATGCGCTTATTGAGATGGAGCACTTCTCTATTGGGTACAATAAAAACCGCATATAACATATTGCTCCAAAATTTTGAGACTAATATACTTGCAGCAATCGTTTGTTCACTATTTTAATAACTTGCAGTCTATGTTTTTTTTTATAAATATTAGCCATATTGTGGGCGTATTATCCAAAACTTTTCTCTAAACTTTAGTTGCGTATATATGACATCAATATAAAAATGAATTTGCTGTGTTTCTATCTTTTATAGGCTTCGAAATATTATATATGAATGACAGATGAATACACGGACATTGCTGCTGCTCAGGCACAGTTTCACTATATGAATCAATCATGCTTCTTTTAAATATATATGATCTACAGAGCAGAATATAATAAGAAAGCACGCTGCAGTCGAATGTGCGCGACTTGCAGACATACCCCATACTGCCATTGAATACCTAATTTTAATGGTGAATATATTCCTATCTGGATCAGTGTGTCTTAGTTTATTCGAATTAATAAAGGATACAGAAGGTAATCTGAACTACGACAAAATGTGGTTCTGGCAAACAAATTTGTATGTTGGCTAACAATTATAGTTGTCCAATATGGTACTATTCTACCCCTTAGAGAGGATATGGTTCTACTTATCTGAAGAGAAAAAAGTAGAGACAATATGTGTGCAAACTTGAAACCTATTTCTTTTATAGTCTCCAAGTACTGGTTGTTGTTCACACACAGATAGGCGGACAAGTCTATATTATTTTCGACCTTTGGTATATTCCCATTTAAGTGATAAGGATTAATCAAAAAACGTTTGAAGCAAAATTAACAGCAACTGCAAAGATTTTTGCATACAAATCCCAGAAAGGAGGGGCAGATTTGTATTAGGGAAACCTTCCCTAGTGTTCCAATTTGGAACTTAATGAAATTTTTTACAAGGATCTACCGAAGATAGATCGAATTTATTATTTCTAGTTAAATTAACAACATCGAATACAATTTTGTCATACAAAAAACTAAGAGGCTATCCGCAATTCCTCTCCTATTGGCCATAGATGTCAGTTTCTGGGCGATTGCTGCCTTCAAGCTGTCTAGTTGTTCACAGTAGAGGACCGAATTGAGCTTTTGGCCATAGGAGCTGCATAGTAGATGATTCCCTGTCAATCCCACCAAACACACAGCAAAACCTTCCTGACTATCAATCCGGGCTTGTCAACCGTTTGAACCTCTTCGCCACCCTTCACCCACGACCGTTTGCGCTTCACGTTGCCGTAAGTGACCCACTTTTCATCGCCACTCACCATTCGCTTCAGAAACGGGTCAATTTGGTTGCGATTCAGCAGCGATTGAAATTCGGTCCATGAGGTTTCTTGGTGTCAATTCGAGTGGCAATTCGAGTGCTTCATCAATTGCCTTTGAACGGTTGTATGACTGATATTCAGCTCCCAGGTGAGGGTACCGCCGTTACTATTGCGGTCTATCTCGATCACTTCCTTGATTTTATTGACTTCTTTGACGACAGGTCTTCCGGAACATGGTGCATACACTTCCTCCACACCAAAACGGTGCGTTGTTCTGCGCGAATTGAACAAGTATCGGCCTTGAAAATATTCTTTTGTTCGCTTGCGCTGAGTTTTTGCCTTTCAGGTAATAAAAATTTAAAATATGTCGAATTTCTTTCTTCGAGACCTCGATGTTCGATGCACTGTAGTACTAGATACTTACATCTTTCAAACGCCGTAAAGTGTGCCCTCATACGACAAATACTGAACGAGATATGTATAACGAAAAGACTTTTGTTCCAACCTATTTTGTAGACTTGAGGTCATTATCCCTTATTGTTTACAAGTTCGCGCGGACAGACGAATATAAATCTTGCTTAAGTATCAATATGAAAATTGTCGCTCTAATCCGTATGTTGCCAATTTAGACTCTAAACACATATATATTTCTAAGCTGATAGCACACGAATTAGAATTAACTTGCTGTTAAATGTATAACTTTTATATACAATCAGCATATAATAAAAAAATGTGATATCACCCAGGTACATAGACAAGCAATTGGACTATTAAACTGATAAATGATAATAATTCACGAGCTCAAATAATGGAAATGGGACCTAAGATAATATCTTATATAAAAAATTTTATGAGCAACAGTAAAATTTTATACTCTACAATGACCACTTCTCCTCAACACTACCATTACAGATTGGAATCCCCAAGGGCCTCGACTCTCTGGTATACTTCCGTCCTTATCGCGTTTAACAAACTTAATCGAAGAAAACACACACAGAGAATTACACTTTTAAGCGTACCCAGATGAATACCACATATACAAACCAAAATGACAACCTTATAAACGATATTGAAATATGATGTAAATACATAAATGGAAATACCTTCACAAACGCAAACAAAAAGGGCATGTTAAAATATTATCATTAAAAACCCCTATCTACAATTTTGCTGTCTTAAAAATTTTTCAATTTATATTTCACAATTTATATTTAATCATATTATATACAAATAACAAGATAAACTACGGTCTTTACCTATATGATTACACCCCACCTTCCAAACCAACAAGATAATACCTATTATCGCACCATATCACACCCCTTTCCGATTCGCTTTTTGGAGTCTTTAAAACCACACCCATTCACAATTTACTCTTTTAAATTTATTTTAAACAAAATCATTTTTTTTTCCAATTACCCTGGATCTCAACCGTTTTTAGAAATCTAAAAAAACAGCAAACCCTATAATTCCATCATCCCTACATCGAGCACAACAAATGAATAACCAACTAAATCGGCCAACAAAACTAATATCAACTATCAGAGTTGTGCCTCCTTGTACATTTGCACAAACTTAATATAGGTTCTCTATTATACTATGGGTATGGGGTATAAAAAACAGAAAAATTAAACAGAACCAACTTTTCACATAAACACATGAATTTTGTTAGAAGCGAAATATTAGCTTCCAAATATAGCCAAATATTTCATCCAAAGGAAGCATGGCAATTCCTATTAAGTAAACTGAATTTTTTTTTGGATCCAGCAAAATAGGATCGCTTTGTATGTTAGATAGCATGAAAACATAAAGCGTTGTCAGGGTGAGAAAAAACTTCTCCGACCCCTTTGATACCAAGAGAGTTTTCTGGCAGGGTGATCCGCTGTCGTGCGATTTTTTCAATCTTCTAATGGAATGAATCCTATGCCAGTGCCCGTACATACAGAATATGTCGGGCTCAGTCTTTCAAAAGGAACTAATGCTGCTTGCTTTCGTGGATGACATCGATATCTTCGATACGCAGGAACGGCGAGACAGCAAGGCGTTCTCAGAGATTGAAAAACAGTCTCGGCTCATGGGTCTAGCGGTGAATGAGGACAAGACGGAGTACTTGGTGTCTTCTCGCACTCCGTCATCGCATCTTGGACGTTCAGTGACGATGGAGAATTTCAAGTTCAGTGTTGTAGAAAACTTCGTCTATCTTGGAACAGAGATAAACAGAAACAACGTCAGCCGTTTGCAAACAGATGCTTTTTGGGCTAAGCAAGCAAATGAGTAGTAAAGCCCTCTCCAGAACGACAAAAATCAAGATCCATAAGACGTTGATACTCCCGGTCCTTTTTGAGTCAGGTGAGACAGCGTTGGAAGTCTTTGAGAGGATGATTCTTCGCAGGATTTTCGGTTCTATTAGAGTCGGATACGTGTTTAGGTCCCGTATGAGCCGCGAGCTGCACGAGCTATTCGATGAGATTGACAAAGTACAGCGCATAAAATTCCATCGGCTGCACTGGGCTGGTCACCTCATTCGAATAGATGAAAGAGCTCCAGCACGCATGGTTTACATGGGGGGCCCAAACTTGATTGGTAGACGCCGAAATAAAGAACAACCGGGCACTCGTTGGAATGACCAGGTATAAAGAGATCTCTCTGTACTTGGCATTCAAATCGACTGTGGAGGCTGGCGCGCTTTCCCAAATGCGACCATGACCGGAAGACGGTTGACGGCCATTTAAGTAAGTAAAATAGGATATAAATTTTGTAACAGCCAAAGAGAGGTGTGGCAGTTCCCATAAAGTACATATATATTTGTTTGGATTGGATAAAAGTCGAAACGTCCATAAAGAATGGAACAACAATCTTTTCGTATATCGCGCTCTTGTTTTTGAATTAGGTAAATCTCGTTAAGTATTTCTCGTATGGGAGCATACTGTACGGCGTTTGAAAGGTATGAGTGTCTAGTACCAAGCATTGCGATTGGACAATTCAGCTGTGAGCTACAGCGCGTCGAACATGGAGGTATCGAAGGAAGAAATTCATCATATTCTACATTTTTACTACCTAAAAGGCAAAACGCATCGCAAGCGGCCATATGAGAGGTCCTTATGCATCTACTTTATAGTCCGGACCTAGCACCATCGGATTACCATCTCTTTCTGTCAATGTAGAACGATTTAGCTGGAGAGAAATTGGCCTCAAAAGAGGCTTGCGAAAATCGACTGTCTCACTTTTTTTCCAATAGGGAAGCAAACTTCTATGAGCGGTTTGCGGACACTACTCTCGCAAATGATAGAGCCAAGTGCGTATCCCAGTGGTGACAGAGAACCATTCCCCTCCCTAATTTTTGGAAAGTTCGTCAAATAATGTATTTTATGACATACTTTTATATATTCATAAAATGTTCTTTGTTTCATAGAAAAATTGTTGTTGTACTGAATTTTTGGCTATTATTAGTAGATGCGTTCTAAGGGTCCTAATTGTTCTAAATTATTAAAAATGCAGATTAAGTTAGTTATTAATTAATATGTATACACCATTAGACTCATTAGTTCTTCAATCTAAATGAATCCATCTGGGACTTATATTCAAATGTATGGATAAAAAAAAGTACTTAAAACGTGTCCTATTAGTTTCTAATTGTTTTGACATTCTCCAAATTACTCGAACGAATATTTCTTAGATGCTTCGTGGCATTAGGTGGTGTCCAATGTGCCTTACCTGGCCACTAGATTGAAAATTGGTGTCGTCATCGTACACTCGAACAGGTTGATCGAGTTCTTTAAAGCCTTTGAAGATAATTATTACAGCTCTCTCATCTTTTATTGCGTGTGGCATGAAAACTAGCCTTCTGCTTCGGTCATACTTGCTGGGACGAAGCTTTATGGTTTAGATCCTGAACGAGCTATAGAGTATTGGCTGCATTAGTGCTGATGTACCGCAGCACAAAGTATTTGTTGCTATAGATGCTACAAACTTCTTAAAAAACTGCACTCCGTAAACCATTTCCCACATTTCATTAAAATTAATCGATGCTTTCAGCATAAATCAAAATAGAAACCTACGAACAGACAAACATACAGACTGAATGTAGAACATATGAATAGCTTATTTGAGTAATGACGCAGTCTTTCATGTGTTAAGAGATTGAAACGAGCTGTTAATATTCTTCTGTTCGCACACAGACAGAAGCCATTTCACACTTTTAGAATAAATAAATAAGATTAATTTCAAGGATTCCCCTACCCCTACACCGCTTTACAAATCTAATTTCAAATTTCGCACACAATAAATTGCAAATTGAAATGAAAGTTGCTTAAACATCTTGAAGAATCATTGCCGAAACTATTCCCAGACAATTCAAACGCCCTTAACAAAGGTGCAAAACAATCACGCTTTGCCTAAACCGACAATTTTCTAACAACTTCATAAATATCAAAATCAATTCGCAAACTAAATTGAGCAGCACAGCAGAGAAGGAGAAAAAGATAGAAAGATACGTAGACCCTTAATACAAAATAGATACAGATATAAGATACAAGACACCAAATCAAACAACTTTCAACGAGACCAACTCAATTTAAAATCAATGAAGCACGACCATAGCCAATACAACTGCACAGACAGAGCCAAGAGGAAAAGTAAAAGATACAATATCTATGTTAACTCTAACAGCAATACGAGTAACAACAGGGAGCAGACCTTATTTGTGCGCAAATTTATGCCAAACAGATTGCTGTCGTGTTTATTGTTGTCCATGTTGTGGTTGTTGTAGAAAATTCACACCTTTTACAACAGCAACGAGATAAACCCAAAGAAAAAAAAATAAAAACTAAAAATACGAAAAGAATCTGAGACCCCTCAAACCGAAGACAATTGCGTGTTTTCTGTGCTAAATAACAAATTCGCACATCAAATGCGAAGAAGACTCTATCAACTTGTATTAAAAAAGGAGCTGCGAGTGCAAAATGTCAAAAAACAAAAAAAAAAAACACAAAAAATACAAAAAAAGAAAGAAAAAACTAAAGAAAATCCAAACTTTAGCTTGTAGATGGAGCAGTCAAACAAGCAGCGACAGACAACTTAAGAATGCACAAAAAAGGCAAAAATTGAACTAAATTTCACCCGCGTGGAGTAACGTCGAACGGCGGGAATTCACTTATTGTCACCTCGAGCGGCGCAGGCGACTAAGCCCGAAAGCGTTAAGCGAATACAGAATAGCAAACGAACCGTAGGCCATTGCAGTATTCAGGCCTTATATTGAATGCCATAGTATGGAAGGTGCTAAATAAGTTGCAGTGTCTTGGCTGCGTCTTGCAGCTCCTGCCGATCTTTGTCGTCGTCATTGCCATCGTCGTCGTCGTCGTCGGAGTGTCTGCTAAGCACAATCTAAATATCTTAATCTGTACGAAAACGCTTTGCCAAAGCCAACAAGAGAAACACAAAACCACAGAACCACAGCCATGGCCATGACCAATGGTTGGAAACACACACACATACACGTACACGTTTGGCTGCTTTTGTGTTTGTTAGTGCGTAAGCTTTTTGATAGAATTGAACGATTAGAAGTCCATAAAGCGACAAAAACATGACAACTGCCCGTTCGCCAAAGAACAAACGCAGACCAAGCAGACGTTGTGGGAATTGTTTGTGCGACACAGGATTAATGATGCTCCAAAATTCAAAAGAGCAAGTTAGTCAGCAGTGGCAGCTCGTTAGTTTAACGTTTTTGGTCAAACGATCTGGCTGCCAGTTTGCTAAAGCAAAGACGAGAGTAGAGAAAGAAAGAAAAAACATAAAATAATCGCCACGATCAACATCAAGACGACATTGGATTAGACCAGACCAACAGACGCGCTTTGTAAGATACAAGTTGAACGGTTGGTTGGACGGACAGACGGACAGTCAGCAAGACACAAAGTGTCACCAACCAGTCAACCAGAAGCAACAGCAGCAGCAGCAGCCTTCAGCGGATCATTGGCCGCTGGCAAGCAGCGTCAAGGGAATGTAATGTCTTCGGAAGACTCTGTCTTGCCAATGTTAACTCGTCTGCTGCCTTACTCTCTGCTCTACTGCGTTGCGTTTTCTTCTATAGATCAGCTCATTTAAAATGCGCGCAAATAGCTGCGCATGCGCAGTTAATCTGCACCCGAGCACTGCTACGAGTATGTGAAATCCCAGCCACTTAGCCAGTTCTCACTCAACGCAGTCAGTTCCAACGTCACACTGTCTGGTCTGGTGCATCTTGGAAGCCAGCAGTATAACTGATATGGCTAACTGGCTGCAAGTTGTCTTCACTGTCTATCACTAGCCTCGGCTGCGCGTCGTGTTTGCACCGCCTGGCATGGTCTGGCCTGGTCGGCCTGGCACATTGGAGTGATGGAAAGTGACGCGTTCATGTTTTGTGTCACTTTGTTGCACGTTGATGTATTGTGACAAACATTCTTGCACTGCGACTGACTGTCTGCATATACGGCTATATGTATATACTCGTTCGTGTATACAATATAAGTATGTACAAGTATATACATATGTTCCAGTCAATGTCTGGTTAGACAATGAGAAAAGTATCTGCTGGTAATTTCTTTTGCCGCTTATGTATTTGTAAGATACTTAGAGCTATGTATAGAATAAACATAGTTCGAATAAATTAAAGTCCATAATTCAAAAAATTATTGAAAATATGACTGGCGTTGCTGTCTGCAGTAAACAACTCTTAAGGAACTGTGGGTTATGCTACGGAATTCTGTATATGTTGCATATATGTATGCATATAAAAAAAAGTTAATAACTGCTGAATTATTTGGTGAACCAAATTGATTAATTAATAAATGGAATGAGAAATAGTTGAGGTGCACGACTATTTTCAAACTACACACACCAATTTTTTCAAAGAAGAATTCGATTTTCCTCAAACTTATTCATTATTGAGAATGTTGAGAATATTTTGCAAGGCTTCATGATACATTCATGAGACATCAGAGATATCAAAAGGGATCTATGAGTTCCTAAAGTGGGCGCCGTCATCCACGCTTATGCGAGTATATATAAATTGTATATTGAAAGCATTGAAGGTGGAAAGACTAAGTCCCAGATCCAGAATATCATCCACAGGAACTACTGTATATCATGCAATGTATATATCTATCATTGTTATATGGTCTTTAGCCTTTATTTCTTTGTCGAATTATGTTCTGCAATCAAACACTTTAAATTTAACTTTATTCATCGGGTTAATAATTTCTGTTGGCTAGTGTAATACATATTAATTTTCCATTTTCTATTACAGAAAATTGAGCAATCAATTAAATAAATATTTATTAATTTATTGTGCAAACTATTTTGTAACTGAATTTGCATAAATAATGCTTCAATGGGTTTTCCAATTAATTTATTTCGCAGCAATTTCCATTTCTCGTTTAATACCAGCAAACCAAAGAGAGCACGCACACAGATAGGCAATTATGTACAATAGGTATACCGTATACGTGTGTATGTGTATATGTATGTAGCTATTTATATTGTACAAACAAAATGGCGATTGTTTTATACACAACAGGCAGACCAGCAAAAGCAATTTCAATAACAATATCAGTAACAATGGAGCAAGTGTGGCAGCAGCAGAAACCAATTTACAATTTTTACTATTTACTATTTACAAGTAAATATAATAAATCGAAAAAAACCGCTACAGTTAAGTATGCACGACTTCGTAATACTCTGTAGATTTTCTATATTTGAAAGGAATAATATATTCTGTATTGATCTGATCTGAAGTTTTGTGGTATTAGGTGAAAAATATGCTAAATTTGGCAGTTTTTGTAATTTTTTTTAATTGAAAAAGGATCTGAATATGATCTGTGAAAATGATTCCACACCAACTTCTAGAAAAAGTACTTTAAGCTAACTGATATAAAAAAAAATTTATTGATTTTGTTTTCAATTTGTTTTGAATGCTGGAAGATGAAAGGAAGGAATAAAACTTTTATTGGTATCAATTATGTTTTCATTTATTAATAATTATTAAAATACATATTTGCAATCAGTAAACATTTTCTTCGACCCAAATAAAACATTATATCCGTTTAATAATAATCCTAACCTATTTGTAGTTTCTAACTTATATACTCGTAAGACCTTAACCTAGTGCTAAGGGGATGTGAACAAGTTATATGGTTATGTAGTACAACTTGGATAGCTGGGTTTACAACAGAAAATATTGCAGCTTATCTAACGTCGATCTTGATCAAGACTATGTTCGATGGACACTCATGTACTACCAACTATACAAGTTCTCTGCCTTGATCGACTTCATAATGCGTCTAGCATGAAGACATGTTTAGGCCCTGTACCGAAAGTACAAGAGCCTATTGGTTTTGTGCAAATGTATGTAACAGGTAGAAATAATAATCGGAGACCTCCCAAAGTTACCCCCATTATGGTCAGGAGCGATAGAGGAGTCGATATAGACATGTCCGTCTGTCCGTCTGGCCGTCCGTATGAACGAAAGGATCTCGGACTGCTCCGGAATTTCACAAGTTTATTTTGAAATCTTGCCCCAGATATATCGATAGAGCCTCCTGTCAAAATCTATCGGGCTATAGCTCTTCTTTAAAAGTGATTTTGATAAAATTTGCTATAGCTTCATCAGTAGAACACTTACCCGCAGTGGTATAGATAGTCTCACAATTGTTTGGGTGGTCACTAACGTGATAATCCCCTTAATTCCTAAGCACAGTGTCAGTGTCAGTTAAAATCCAAGCACATAAGTGTTTTATTTTTCCAATATGTATTATAGTCTCTTCTTACCAAAATCAAAGCACATGAGCATAGTACTATTGGTTATGCAGATAAACTGGTAATCTTGGACTGGCTGCATTGTTTCCGACGAGATGGGCTCACCACTTCTAGTGGTAATTGAATGGTGTACCAAAGAAGGTCCCAGAATAAACTCACAAATGGCTACACTAGTATCTTTTTCTAAAAGCCGGATGGTTCGAGAAGTCAGTGACTCTAAACTTCAACACTGCTCTCGTCATCTGCCATCTACTAATAGATTGCTGTAAAATTTGAGCAAGCTGCGCTACTTAATTTGTGTTTGACAGCCATGAATTTTGAAGTAAGTGGAACAAAGGAATTTGGTTTGCTGAATAAGACCTACATATTTTTGCGCAAAAAAACCATTACCGAAACCAAGAAAAGCTTGTTACTTATATACTATATGGAGTCTGCACTATCAATTCCAATGGTGGAGAAATGATTTACTGAGTTTCGTTATGGTCGTACCAGTCACATCAAAAATCGTCCATAAAATGTTATTGGACGATGGAAGAATAAGAGTGCATAAGGTGGCTGATTCTAGGCATCTCAACTGGACAAGCAAAACTATCCGCGCGATGAGTGCGATTACTCGTGTAAAGGACTTTTTGGCGAAGTTCAGTCGCAATCTGAGCAAGTTTTTGCACCGCTTTGCTACCGCAGACGAGACATATGTTTATAATACTATACCAGGTACCAAAAAAACAATCAAGACAGTACGTTTCTCTGAGGCAATGTGCACGAAAGAGGGCAGAGCTGGGTCACATTTTTAGGCCCTGTACCGAAGGTACAAGAGCCTATTGGTTTTGCATTTTTCGTGCAGTGAGAAGTTCATAAGCTTGGTCATAAGTCGGTTACGCCCGACTGTAATTTTCTTTCTTGTTGAGAAATTAAATGCATTTTGCACCCATTTCGCATAAATAGTATTAAGGTCCAGACTAAATTCTAAATATTCAACTATTTTCCGATGATGTATTATTTCTAACAGTGATGCAAAATAATAGACTTAGTTGGAATTCTTAATTAATATTAAATCTAAATGAAGCAATCAGAACTTTTATTATAAAACGTCTTTTAGTTTGGATTTGTGGCCTCACTCCGGAGATGTTAAAGTTTTTATTTCTACCAAGATTTTAGGTCTCTTCTATGCTACGTTTGTAAAGTGACCAAAACTGCTGCAAACTTGCGAGTTCAGACGAAGTAGAACTGCCTCATATAGCCACAATGGTCGCCCTCAAAGGTATATTTTCATACAGACCTAACCTCCAATTAATACATTAAATATCCAAAATAATAAAAACTTGCTCCAGGACTCTATATCTGCAACATAAATAATTGTTTTATCTTCCTTTTTTCCCTATCATAAGGACTAGAAAGGCGGTCAGATCATCAATTAATCAATATATAAAGTGACATTTTCTGGTATGACTACAGGTGCGGATATTTTTGAAATCTCTACTGTTACGGATATCTTGGCTTAAAGTCTTTCAATCCAAGATGCACGACTTCGACACAGAGAACAAATCGGTTCATTGCGCCATTATAACTATTGTCTCCGAAAGTCAACTGGCAATCAAATTAGTTACTTCTTGACAACTCTTTTTCAGATTGGTTAAACAAAGCTTTGATACTATCCAAAAAATGTTGGCCGACGTAAAGATCAAAAGTTGCTGGATTCTGGATTCTTAACCATTAATGTGTTGAAGGTTATGAAGCAGCGGATGCACTGGACAGAACTTGTTATATAGAAGCAATGATAGCACTGAAATACCTTCTGCGACGAAATCTTCTATTAACAAGATAGAACGCAGTAGTTGATTCTGCTCGACTTCGACAAAAAACCCAGAAAGGCGTGGTCCGATATGCAGCTTTATAGATTATTCTAATTGAACTGAAGTACGATATGCAAAATTTGGCTTAGCTAAAATAAAAATGGAACAAAAATATTTATATACAAAGACTGTGATTGGAGGGGATGAGTAATATCCATTAAATAGGAGTTTGGACATTCGTTACAAGTTATCTGAAGAGGGAACATGGGAGACTAAATATAAAAACTTCATGCTGCATCTCTTATAGTCTTTGTACGTATAGCCACACAAGCACACATATCTATATCGACTTAAATTTTTTGTGTAGGGCTACCTCTTTTAGTGGTCTGATTTGGACCTTCATGAAATATTTTATTAGAATTAACAAAAACAAGAAAATTTTGATCTTACAAAAAATCAAAAAATGTGACCGATTTGAATAGAGTTTACCCCTTCTAGTGGTTCGATGTGGGCATATATGGAATATTTTATATGTATTCATGTTAGATAGACTCAATTTAGTATTCGTAGCTTAATTAACAACAACAACAAAACATTCTTCATACAATAACTCAGAAGTAAAAGTTTGTATGGAAAGTGTCAACCTTCCTAAGGCAATTGGGGTTAGCACGTGCTTTGATTACAAGTTATCTGAAGAAGGAATCGAAATATGTAAGCTGGAGAGCTCTATCTCTTATAGTCTTCAAGTTATCGATGCTCTTACGGATAGTCAGACAGACGGATATGTATGTACATATTGACTCGATTTATGATGATGGTTAATTAAATACCTCGCCTCTTTCTGCCTGTAATATACATTAATAAAAACTTGTTCCGTAAATCTGGACTGAAACAAAGCAACTAAAAGCTTCCAATGCACTCAAATAGAATTATAAACTCAGCAGAGGATATAAGGCTGACTAGTCAACTGATATACTCTCTGATATAGAGTGCAGAGTCTATCTAAAAGAGAACGAATCTAGCGTACAGCTATGTGACTGTTCGACTCTGGCTAGACTCAGAAGCCATCAGCTGGACAGTTACTTCATAATAACTTAGTCTGTCAGAACGGCTTTGACGAGGATCATAGTCAGGCTTATCAAAGTAGAAACAGAGAAGATACTCTTTCAAGTACCATAACTATTTTGGGCATGGGTACTCGAGACAACATTGACGCGCCTTGATAAACTTATCTGAATTTTATTTATATTCAAAGAATCTACCAGAGAGCCTATTCAGATAAGGAGTCTTTCTCCTTCAATGGTATTTCCAACTTACTCACAAACTGCAAATACCCTGTTCATACTATGTATGTAGGGTATAAAAAACCGAAACAAAATCCTTTATAAGCAATAACACAACAATTTGTTCTGCTGCTACTCATGGAGAGTGTAGCCGGCCGAAATGGAGCATGACTGTAGTCCCCAATTTGAAACAGGACAATCAATGACAGCAGCAGACATATGTAGGGTGTTTGCATTGTACAAGCCGAAATGAAACAAAATGAACGAGACCGACGAATGAACACAAACGAAAAACCAATAAAAATCAAAATTGTCGCATGCGAACCGACGCGGAATTGAATGGAATCAATTTGCTTCCGAATCATTGAACAAATTGAAAAGGGCAGAGCCAGAGCAACAAAAATAAGGATATGAGGCTATATATGCATGATTTCATCCGACAGAGTCGGGCAGAGAAGAATGCGCAGGACTATACAAGTGAACATCGAATAAACGAACGCCAAATGGTGAAATTGCTTGCAAAATAAATAAACACACACAAAAGCGGAGCCGGAAGTGAGGCAAAAGTGTTATTGATCCTTTTTGCGTACGTTGCAATCGAGCGGAAACAAAGCTGCCGAGCAAGAGAGAGAGAGAGAGAGAGAGAAAGAGAGTGAGCGAGAGCATAAAAGAGATAGACAGCTACGGCAAACAAGCCTGATGAGCTAGCAGAGTGATTATGTTTGCGCAGCCATCTTGATTGGCAATGTTATAAAATAAATACAGCGTGGAGTGGCTGGCAACCGTACAGCGCACAGCATCAAGCCAGACCAGGGGTGTTGAGTGCTGCTCTATACAGTTCTATCCCTGTCAGGCTATAGCTAAAACCAACCAAAGCCGCCCTGCACTGAATGCTGCTGCCATCATTGGATTAGTGCATGGCAAAAGCAATTGTTGTGGGATTTAGTGTCATGTCGGATGCTGGTTATGCCTCGATGTGGTTGTGGGTGGTTTGAGTTGGGAATTGAGCCATGGATTTTGTTTTGCCGCTCAAGGCTACACTTTACTGGCATCGCATGGATAATGTCAACGGCACGGCGCAGCATTGTTTATAGAGTGGGGGTCGGGGTGTTGAAGCGTATACTCTATACACGAAGCATAACAATGACAATAATAATTTTGCAAAATCGTTTGTCATTTACGCATGGAAAACAGTTTTGAAAGTAAACAAGCCGCGAACAAAATGAAATTGGAATGGGTTCTTTGTAAGTGCGCCCAAAGCATCCTTTTAGTATATGGTTGCCCTAAGAGAGACATTGTATGTGGAAAGAGAGAGAGAGAGAGTGAGTGAGGAAGCGAAAGCACTTTTGTGCTGTCGCATTCTGTTGCATTGATAATTTTTGTGGGGTTTGTTAGCCAATTTTCTAGTTAATATTTGTTTAGCTGTCAAAGGGAATTTCGTACATTTATGGCAATATAAATAGCTAAATGGAAAGCATTGCACTCTGAACGGGGTTTTGCGTCAATAGCATAAACATTAAAAAAATATTTTATTTTTTGTTGCTTTTGTGTAAAAAGTATCCCGTAGGAGTTGAGCACATTATTCAAAGTCAAGCCAAATAGTGTCTATAAATAATGGTTTGGCATGACGTAAGTTAAAGCGATCGATGTTGTGCTATTGCGTAGCATGTAAGTCAACATGGTAGTAAATATAATTTATTTTTATAGGAAAGAAGATTTTTGTAAAGAAAATACGCATATCTAATTCTTCCTATTTAAAAATATTCTTTATTAGATTTTTAGCCTAATGAGATGATCAGCTTTGTATTGTTTCCAAAAAACATTCTTAAAAGCAAATCATGCTCCAAATTGAGACAACATCGATTAAAATTTTTTATCAGCAACATTTCATTTTTATTTGCAGCGCAACTAATACTTCCTTCCTAATTTTTGCAGATGACAGTTTAGGAAATGATGGTTTCTCTACCAAGTTCAGGTGCTGTAAATCTTCTACAGGATCATCGCTTGTCGCTAAAATAGCGATATCATCCACATGCTATGCTACATTCATATTATCTGAGACAGGCATATCAGCGTAGATATATAATGCACTGGACCCAGCATACTTCCTTGTGGAACACTAGCACATATTCGATGTAGGGCACACAATGCAGATCTTAGTAATCTATAGATATAAAAAAATCGTAGACAAATTATTGTTACTTCTTTGTGCGCGCCCAAACAGCTAAACCAATTTCTACGATTTTTGTTATAGAAATAGGTGGGATGTTTAAGGTCCATTGGACAAGTGTAGACATGTTGGCAGGTAGGCAGGCTGCTCAACCACTGGGGACACGTCACGAGCTTTGTAGGAAGCATTCGAGCCTAGAATTAGCAATTGATGCCATGTCTACTAAAGCAGCACACACCAAGTGTCATAGACTTTGTTTTTACAACGAGTCACGAGCCCATGAACTGAGCATCAAGGCAGAGTACCAACTTTCACCAGAACATCTACCCTCGTGGTCTGCCCTTCACTTCATGAAATGTTTAAGGAGCTAAAGAAAATAAACAAGTTCATTAAAATATTGTGCCTGTCTCTACTCAATAAAATATAATGGCTTGATCGCTTTGGCGTAATTTGTGGATCGTTCTCGGGCTAATGAATAAAGTCGATGAGCGATTCTTAGCATCGACATCATGCTACAGAGACATGGCTCCAGCTCGGAGCTTCTATTTTTATCCTAGGATTCGGACCACTTAAGTAAAAGACCAAGAGTAGGATCAGCTGTCCGGATAAGACAAGAGGTCAGCCACTTCCAATAGGGACCAGTTAGACTAGCCGAGCTACAAATGGTTACCATTCGGGTATCCAACAGCAAAGGTGATCTGTTCTTCTCCTCGTTCTATCTACCTCCGCAACAGTCTTGGTCGACAAAGGACTTTGATCACCGTTTTAGCAGCCTTGAAAGAAATCGGAAAATAAAGAAGCTACAGAGCGGGAAAAAGAAAGACGAGATTGCAGAAAGCGTTGGCAGCCTCTTCTGCTCAAAGCCTATCCACCGGCCAAGCTACCCATTATCCCTATGCCCAGTACCACAAACTAAACGACGTAGATTTTTTTGCTTACATCGAGTCTCGAGCCGATAGAGCACCAACTTTCATTTGAATATCCCCCCACGTGGTCGAACTAACAAGCTCGTCGAAGTCCATTGTGCCAAAGGACAAGTAACGTCGCCTGAAACGAACAAAGATGCTTTCCGTAAAGAACTAGAAATCACGCTGAACTCGAACCTAGAGATTATACGCTCAAAAGACTTAGTGGACTCGTATGAACTTTTCCTCAATAAAGTGCGCTGGGCTGTTCTATGTATTGAGGAAGTAAACTCAAGTAAACTTGGCCCGGTGAGGATTTACCCAGCTTCTCCTAATAAGATTCAAAACACGCTTCGCACAACCTTGTTGTGGATAGAGTGTACCGAACAGGGTCAAAAAGCTGCTTCTCAGGCAAAAACAACAGGACACTGACATGTTCCTAGAAAATATAACTCCGAACGCGAAGTACGGACTTTTCGCTGTGGTGTCTTACGAAACAATATAAGAGATAAACTTCACCAAAGATCCCTGTTCACAAAACAGATGAGAGCTGAGCCAGGGGTACTGGACTACTCTGGTCAGCTGGCTGTCCCAGAGATCCGGAGATCCAGTCCCACATAAAAGTGCAAACAAATAGAAACGCCTCAGGTGAAAATAGTCTCGACAACAGGAATCTGAAAGTGCTATCAGTCAAAGCTGTACTCTTTTTGGTATTTCTTTTCAACGCTGCGTTGAGACTTGGACACTTCCCAAAATGTTGGAAAAGGCCCAAATCGTAATGAGTCATGAATCTGGGAATAGCTCGTCGTTTGTTGGCACATACCGACCCAACAGTCTGATGTCTGTTGACGAAGATTAACCAAAGCGTAACATCCTATCAGTTTGGCTTCAGGAAGGCACAAGAAACCCCTGAGCAGTAGAATAGGGTGGTAAACTATATCCTAGATGGGTTCCAGGCAATCAAATATACAATGCAGACTATACAGAAAGACTTAATAGTCACCCAAATAAGCAAGCCAGATGCCTCCTAAATCGCCTACTAACGATTCTTCCTAGGGACTCAAATTTAAGGAGCAAAATATAGTATCTCAGCATCATAATTTTCTTTTTTATATAAATTCTTTTTCACCTTTTTTGAATAAGGTGGCCGAATCAGATTTAAATTTTGGTTACGTGGTCACCGCACAAACAAAATAAGGCTTTACAAAGCAATCCTGAAGCCAGTGTAGACATGTGGTATACAGCTGTGGGCAACTGCAACTAGGTGCAGCATAAATATTTTGGAGAGATACCAAAATATTACACACCACAAGAATACTGGCATAGCTTGGTATTTTCGAAACATACCACAGAGATTTTAGAGTTGCAACTGTTGTAGACGACATTGCTCGTCACAGCAACAACTATTTTCGAAGACTGTCCCAGCATCCAAACGATCTGTCTTTTGACCATCTCGAATATTCTACGCAGACTCAACAGATTTTATTCTTTGGATCTGCCAAACGAAAGACAGTCAATCGCACAGCATTACTTAATTATCAGTAAATATTATTTCAAATCTTCACTTCTTATTATATTTCACATCATCTCAAATTATTAAGTCATTCTGCATAATGAATGCTTTTACTGTTTTTTATTGTTTATCAAATTTGATTATAGTTCTTAGATTTTGACTATGTAAAGGACTAAGTACTCGTATCTTCAATATATATGAAAATAATACAAAAAATTTGCGTTGGAGATGCCTTAGCAGGTCCGCTAGTAATCATATAAGTCATACAATTAAATTCACATAAATAATTGAACTAAAAATATTTATCATTATTAAATAACTTGAAAATTAACTCAATAAATAATAACATAATATGTACTCGTATGTACTTCAAAGTCATACCGACCGCATAATGAGCTACTTAAGTGCGACACAACTTCGCCTGCTGCTGCTGCTGCTCTAATTTGGGATGCTCATTTAATTACAAATACGTACTTCCATTAAGATTTAAATAGCAGCCGCGATTTTCTTTGCCCAACATAAAATACGCGTTTAATACGCTACATAAATTTTTTATATAGCATACCAAATTGTAATTTTAATATGGCATAAAATTTAAATATTCCTACAAGTGTTGGGCGTACTGGAGAGAAAAAAAAAGGCAGCACAATAAATTACGCGGAGGGACACACACAGCGAGACGGAACGGAACCACTTGAGCGTTTGAGCGTTTTTATAACTTCATAGAGCAGCAGCAGCCGTGATAAGCATGAAAGGACGCATAAAATTATGCAATGTGCTGCAAGGACATGTGTTTTGCTACTTGTTTTAAAAAAAATTTTTTTTTGGGAAAATATATAAAAACCACTTAAGGTCGAGGGACCACACAGCGCAGCTGCCCACTTCGAAATGAGATTTTTCACATTTTCCGCTACTTTGAATTTTCTTCTTTTTTTTTTTTAATAAATGAAGTGATAAACTAATTGCTTAAGTGTTACATGACTTGAAGTGTGTGTGTGTGGCTGGTATTTATGTAAGCGATTAAGTATACGTCGCGTTGGAGTGCTCCTACAGCAACGCTTATATTCAATATTTTTACGATTTAATTCTAATTTGCATAGTTTATATTAGTTCATTAAAAACATAATATTAAGATTTTATTGCATTTCTATATATGAATTTTGGATATATGAAGACAAAAGCATCTTTTGTATGCGCTACAAAACACGTTTCGCAGTTGTTAATGCGGCGGAACAAATTTCGTTTAATGATGCCTTTATAAACTGAAAATTAAGCTAAAACTTAAATAATAAAATAAATATTTTGCTATAAAATACCAACACTTTTGGACAAATTCAATGTTCGCAATATATCTTCATATGAAATTTGAGCTGCGAAGGCGAACACATTAAACATTTTCCAAAATATTGTAAAGCACAAAGCGTTCCCAATGACAGGAAATTAATTTGAAGGCTCTTTCAACACAACTGAAATTGTATTTACATGCAGATACATAATTCATTTTCAATACTTTACAGATTTGTCACAAAATTGGGTCTTTAATAAATCATATTAATGATATTTCAACGGTTTGTGTATCTTTGCTTTAAATCTGCATTTTTTCATTATGTTTTTTGGTTTTATACGGAAGTATCACATAACCAGCATACAAAATGCTGCACTCTCTCAAGCGCTGAACTCTCTCTCCCTCTATTTCACTCATAAACTCATACAAAAGTGCGCAGATACTTTTCTATCTGTCTATGCATTTTGCTGTGCGAATTATCTCAGCAGAGCAGACTTCCAGCATCCAGTCTATATGGCTTAGATAAATGAAACGTCTAATGCGGCGCAATTGTAAGTGGGCGTGCACTGTACGCAAGTAAATAAACTACAGTATCTTATATGTATATGAAGTTGTATCTATGTATCTTTTGTATACCACATACGCTTTTAATTTACGATACTCGTTTGCGTTTGTGCTCATTTAATAATTGCACGATGCCTTGAGGTATAATTATGCTGCGTGTACTTTGTGTGCTCATTATTAAACTGTTTATATAATTAACTTAAATCTCAACTACTACAAATATTTAAAGACGTTTTTAGGCCGCATACAGACAGGCAACTCATGCCATCATATAATATTTCGGAAGTATTTTACTTTTTTATTTCGAACTCACACACACACACACACACACACAGTTGTATGAAAAGTTAATAATATTAACAGCTTAAGTCGTTTTTTGTGTCATTGCGGTGTCGATATATTTCAACGATTTATTAAAATGTCAAAAACTTGTTTCAAACGTGTTAAAGATACATTTGTATCTTACAAATACACACAAACTAACAATTCATTTAACATATTTTGATCTAAATACTGCATAATTTTAATATAAATCATGCGCTCAGTATGCTGTATCTAACACTTTCATTATGTATCTTTTACTCGTTTATTTTGTATCTTAATATACATTTTGTTATTTGGTTGCGCAGCCGTCGGCTGGCGCATTCAACTGTCAACTGTTTAGTTGGTAGCTACTCCAATTCTAATGCAGATTTAAAGCGTTTTAAACTCTAAGAATTTAAGTTTAAACAAAAATACTTCGTAGTATTGAAGTATCTTTTCATTTTTTTTTTTATTTTTTGTTATGTTTGCGTGGTTGCTTTGCCTAAGCTACTGTTCAGAGTTTCGGAGATTCGAAAAATTTATCAAATGTTTAAGCTGTTATAATGGTTTTTTAAAGAATTTTCATACAAAAGCCTTGTTTGCCTGCTAGTAGCGTAGATTATACAGGCCGCGTGTGTGGTTTATGTTTGGCTTATAAAAGATTTAAAAGCGGTAGTCGCTATTTTGAGCTCAACTGGTCACAAAACTGAACAGCCACCCAAAGTGTTGTAAATGTGTTTAGAGAAGGGGAGCATTGGAGCATATCACACGATATTTGCATATATTTTTATAAATAATTTAAATCAAAGTATTTGTATTGAAATTAAAGAGTATATTCAAGATATAAGATATGATTCAGATATAAGAAATATGAATATGCAACTGTCCGTACCCTTCATCGGAAAGATGCAACTACCCAGATGGTGACATCATCGATTAATGCAAAATACAAGAAATTTATAGAATGATCAGAGTTCGTTCAAATTAACTTTGTTCCGTTGACTAAAGCTGCTATGAGTAAGCAGGAGACTACGC
This sequence comes from Leucophenga maculata, assembly GCA_035044805.1. Classification (NCBI taxonomy): domain Eukaryota; kingdom Metazoa; phylum Arthropoda; class Insecta; order Diptera; family Drosophilidae; genus Leucophenga; species Leucophenga maculata. The sequence goes on from JAWNNP010001048.1 coordinate 120,415, forward strand.
TGCCTCGACTCCAGTTTCTTATTTGTTTTGATGAGCTGTCAGTTGAGTTGTTCAAGCTCGCTGCTGAAGAGCGGATCAGGAGTATGCACCAAATTACATGCAGATGTGATACGATTAATGCATGTTCAACGATATGAATCTCTGTTTTCTTTGTTCTGTCTTTAAGAAAGAAACCCTGCTTTATGATGTAACATTTTATAACGCTTAAAATTTAAAACGACGGAGCCATATACAGATGAACTGATAGGACAGTATCAGTCAGGCTTCTGAGCAAAAAGGTTCAAAGATATATGCACACTACCTTTTTGTCGACTACAAATCCGCTCCGACATGCTATTTTCACCTGTACTACTTAGGTGGCCTCCAACTGTCGTTCGGTCATAGCCGCAATTAGGAAAGCGCAGAAGAATGGTTTTGGCTGGTACCAGTTGTTTTAAATGCGAAGTACGCACAGCTCTGTCCATACGTGGTCATGTCAGCACGTTTACGTTGTCCTAATTTACTTCGTCCACTAATCACCAACCATGCTTGCTGGAGCTCTTCTATTCATTCAAATGAGGTGACCAGAAAAGTGCAGCCGCTGGAGTTTTATTCGCTGGACTATGTCATCCTCATCGAATAGCTCTTACAAACATAAACTCGTCATTAGCTCCAATAGGACCAAAAATCCTGCGGAGAGTTTTTCTCTCAAAGACAATCAACGTCGTTACATCTGACTCAATCACGGTCCATGGCTACGCTCCATACAGTACGACCGGGTAAATCAGCTTCTTAAATATCTTGATTTTCATCTTTCGAGAGATGGCTTTACTTCTAATTTACTTAGCCCAAAATAGCTTGATATTCAGACTGACGTTGTTATTGCTCGTTACTTCGGATCCAAGATGGACGAAATTTTCCACAACATTAAAGTTGAAATTCTCCATCGTCAAAGACCGTCGGAGATGCAATGACAGCGTGCAAGAAGACACCAAGTACATCGTCATGTCCTCATTCACCGCTAGACCCATGAACCGAGACTATTCTTTAATTTCTGAGAACGCCTTGGTGACCAGCCGTTCCTGCGTACCAATGATATCGATGTCATCGGCGTAAGCGAGCAGCATCACTTCCTTTTGGAAGATCGAACCCGACATACTCTGTATGTACGGGCATTGGCGTAGGATGTATTCCATCAGGAGATTGAAGAAATCGCAAGACAGAGCATCGCACTGCTTAAAACCTCTCTTGGTATCAAAGGGGTCGGAGAGGTTTTTTCCCCATCCTGGTGATACTTCGCTATCCTCAATGTCGACTTTATTAAAAGGTCACGGTTGAAATTTAAAAGACGTGATTTGCATTGAATGTGAAGGAGCTTCAACTAACACCGTTTGGAATGGTGGCGTAATTCAATATTTAGATGAGTATTTGGAGAGATGTTTCTATGCTTCATGACAATGAGTTACCCTTTCGTCATTTATTCCTGACTTTAGATGGTCGCACTTCGGGACCTAGAGAATATTCGAACCTATTGGAAAACAATTAGCTGCTTGAGTAAATAAAACCACGTTGTCCTTTTGTACAGTGGATAGTAATTTACTTGACTTGTCGAAAAATATGGTTGATGAACTAAGTACGGATACAAAATATCTTAATGAGATATGTTAAGCTGGTTCCTGCAGTCCTGAGCAAGCAAGCTGCAAGCCTGGAAAAATGGCGCACTCGAGCTGGCTTACTTTTGCTAATCGTATATTCAAGCTTTACGTAAGTGTCAATCTATCAAAAAAATTGCAATTGCTTGACAACTACGTGGTTGAAGTATGCGCTCCGATTTGGTGCCTAATCAAGCAAAAGATGTATTTTAAGGAAGGAGCCAATTTTCACATATTTTGCAATTGAATCTGTTATTGAAAGAAATCTTTTTTGCTTGTATTGTTGTTCGATGTATGTTGTTGGATGATAGAGACCACATTCAGGAGCTGGCATTGTAAATGGTAACAGACGCCTCACAAAGTATAACTGAACCCAGGAGATACTTGTTCTGGTGTACGGCTGTGAGGTGCTTGAGCCGTTTGTAAAAGAATCATTGTTGGTCGTTCCCAAGTGACAGTCAACAACTTTTCTCAAAATGTGAATTTTTGCAAACTATATCTTCCAATCAAATATCCGATATGCATTAGCATACGAATTTGTGTCCCAAACATATTGAAGGCTCAAATGATGTACAATGTATCTCGAAGTCGTACACACTGACTGAACCATGCAAAGCAACTAATAGTACCTCTCAAATTATCAGAAGCAAATTATATCAATCAATTCTAATGTCTAATTAAACAAGAAGTTAAAACTACAAGAAAATATTTCAAGAACATTTATATGAGTAACGACATAAAGTATCTCCAATAGCTTTTAAATGAGTTCCATACATAAAAATGAGCGCTAATGATTTTTAAGTTTATTCAATGTTTTTGTTCCTGTTTTCATGCCTCAAGTTTGTTAAAGAAATTAACCAATTATAACAATATCTTTTATATGAAAGATACACGCATACATATTGAGTTTATCTTGGCTTTCCACCAACTAAGTATTCTGTTAACTCAGCGTCTTAAAATGTTCGTTTGGAAAAAGCCAACCAAGCTCAAGGCTTTAATTGAATATTTATTTTAAGTTAATTATAGAGCAACACTGAAGTTTGGCAACTGATTAAGTGAGCTGAAGAAAATAAAGATTTATAGACATTCAATCATAAACAGCCACAAATCAAAATTGACTTATATTGATGGAGTTCCTGCTTGATTGAGTTGTTTTTGGGACAAAATAATAATAAATAATTTCCTAACAACATATTTGAATTTTTAATTATAACAAAATAGAGCTACTCAGCGAATATTTATTAGCTCTTTTGGTTTCAGCAGAAACAATGGCCATAATTATGTGTATAAAACGCGCAAAGCCACTAAATAGTTTGATTCGAAAACCGCAGTTGAAATGATTTCCACGACCTTACAAGTCAAGCAATTCCAAATAGTACTTATATGGCATGTCTGCGTGTGTGAATGAGTGCACCATAGTCTGCTCGCATTCCACTTCAAAAACATTGTTTTCACTCATTGCTGCGATAAAAGAACATTGAACTCGTTTGAGCTCGAGTGCTTCGGAATGATCGCTTTTATTTAAGGGCAATTATTTCAAATTGTTTCTCATTTAATTCTAAAATGCAATTACTTTTACCACACAAACATTTTCCATGAAAACATTTTCCGAAAGAGCGCAATATATATGCAGACAGTGGCGTATGCGGGTGCTAGTATGTTAAACTTTAACCGAATTGTTTATGATTTGAGTGAGTATCATTCCGCTCCTGTGCCAATTAGCATCGTATGAGATTTGGCCGGAAGTGCGCACTTAACTAGACTCTATGAATGGTTTCTAATTAGCGATGACAGTGCGTGAAGCGGGTGACTGATTTAAGTTGGCTGGTTTTTAATTGGCTCGGATTTTCGTTTTATAGAACGACAAGAGCTCGTAAGGGGTCGATTGGATTTTTAGTTAAAGTATCTGTTAGTAAATTGTAATATGGAAAAATATGTATAATCGTGAAGAGTTCGTCGAGATGCGTGGAGCTAGCTATGTATATCACTCCGTCGGTCTGTTTAGTATGAAATATGGCTGATTTTAGGGGACTACTTTTTAAAGTATCCAACTGAAACCTTTTACATAGATTTATATTTATTTCAATTCAAGTAAAGTTTAAATATTGACATATCCGGATACACTCAAACAACCCTTTTGTAATTTTTAACGAAATAAAATTTATTGCAGTCAATATTAAGGAAAATATTGTTAAAATGGCTTATTTTAGCCGGACAATTTTTACAAATATGTGTCAGAAGATATGATGCTTTCTCTATTCATTGTAGTTAATGTAATCTAAAATCTTGATTGGGCTTCACCGCTTTTAATCTCAAGTTTTTTGTTGAAAAATTTTGAGAATTAAATTTTAAACATGTCCGAAACACTGCAACAGTGTGGTACTATTGTAAGCCACAATTATCTCCGCATCGCGTGATAAGACTTTGATTGTCTGGAAGTGGATCCATGATAACGACACTTCCGACGGCAACTCTCCAGTTCATGGGATTAAACTCTGCGTTTCGAATGAAATACAAAGGATGGGCCAACGGTCACCTTCTCCTTCTCGCATTTATTGACTCAGACTCGCGTTAATACTATAAAGTTGTGGAACACTCTTGCCGAACGCAAGTTGACCATGCAGACAGATGATCACACTGATTGGGAATCCTGCGTGCGCTTCTCGCCAAATCACTGTAACTCGAATATTGTTTCCTTAGGCTGTGATCGCAGGAGTTGCAGGTCTGGAATCTGGCCAACTGCAAGTTGAAGAACAATCGGCATGGTCACAATGACTATCTTAACCGTTTCTCTTTGTAATTTGCTATGCACATCCAGTGGCAACGATTCCAAGGCTTTGTAGTGGGGTCTTAATGACGGAGAGAACTTCTGACACTTTTGAGCATACTGTCATCATCAATGTTCTGTCCTTCTCGCCAAAATGCTACTGGCTTTTCGTTGCTTACGGTCCAACTATCCAGATCTGGGACTTGGCATGCAAGACGCCCATTGAGGAACTTCGTTCAGATATCAAGTTTCACAAAATTCCAAGGCCGATCAGCCCTCTGGTCTGGTCCATAGATGATCAGAATCTGTTCGCTGGCTTTGTTATTCGCTTCTGGCAAGTTTCGCTCTCTGCTCATTAAAAGTCCATTGGCAATGTTACGCCAAATCCTGGAAAAGACCAGATATCCCGACAAAGAAAGTTTGTATTTGCATGATGAAGCTACCAAATACACATAGCGTGGTCAGGGTAGGAGAGAACCTCGAACACTTTGATACCAAGAAAGGTCTACCAAAAGGAAGTGATGCTGCTCGTTTACGCCGATGACATCGATATCATCAATACGCAGGAACGGGAGTCAGCAAGGCTTTCTCAGAGATTAAAAACAGTCTCGGTTCATAGGTCTAGCGGTGAATGAGGACAAGACGATGTGTCTTCGCGCACTCTGTCATCGCATCTTGGACGGTCAGTGACGATGGAGAATTTCAACTTCAGTGTTGTAGAAAACTTCGTCTATCTTGGATCCGAGATAAACAGCAACAACAACGTCAGTCTGAAGATCAGGCAAAGAATCACGCTACAAATATATGCTTTTTTGGGCTGAGCAAGTAAATTAGAAGTAAAGCCCTGTCTCGATTGTGACGCATCTAGAAGACTCTGATACTTCCGGTCTTTGAGAAAAACATTCTTCGTTGAATTTTTGTTCATATTAGAGCTGGCGACAAATTTAGGTCCTGTATAAACCACGAGCAGCATGACCTATTCAATGAGGTTGGCATAAATTTCTAGCTGCTGCACTGGGTTGGTTACCTCTTTCAAATGGATGTAGGAGCTCCAGCTCGCATGGTTTCCATGGGAGACAACATTCATAAGTAGCCAACGGAATAGAAGACGACCGGGAATGCTTTGGAATGACCAGGTATGGAGAGATCTGTGCGTACTTGGAATAAGACCATAGTAGCTGCTGCGCCTTTCTAAATTGGACCATGACCGAACGTCGGTTGATTAATATAATCTTTGGTTATTAAAAGTTTATCTATTTTATTATATATGCTTTCTAATATAATGAAGTCTTCCATCATTTTTGGTTAAGACCACCTTCACTGAGGTGATCAACTCAAGATAAACTGTAGTTCGTATCGAACGATGTTTAAGATATTTCAACAATATCTCTTAAGCGATGATAAATATACACATCCCAATTACTTTAAGTTAAGGAAGGTCGTACTTGAACATTTAATACATCAAACCAGTCAATCGTCAAATAAAAATCTGACTAGAAATGAGGATTTTGTAAACAATGTTAAGAATTACTTGCTGATGAGCGAACGGCAGAAAGTTTTACATGTATAAATAAAAAACATTTTTCCAATTCTAGACACATTTCCGGATTATAAATACCTTACAAAAACAATGCAAATATCCTCATCGACTCATTATCTTCTTCTCTATTTTTTTTCTTCACTTGCACATCAATTTGATAAAATTCATTATGGGAAAATTTATGTAACTCGTTATTAAAACATCATACTTTTATCGCTGCTCAGCACTTTCGCTCTCAGCAAGGTCCACCCCTAAAAACGTTTCATATAAACACTTCAAATTAACAAGAACATGTAGTACGGGAACACTCATACTTAGTGCACTTCACCCCAATTACCTTATCACATCGACCCATTTAATTTATAATGTTTAACATTTCAAACCCTGAAACCCACCCCAAAACGATGTTGTACAAACAACTCCCCGAACTAGACTCAAGTCATGTCATGGCCTGCCAAACAACAACAACGAAAACAATAGGTTTTGTGGGTTCAACCCTCCTTCGAATGCGATACGGCATTTATCGGTGTATCTGTATCTGTGTGTGCGTATGAGTTTTGATTGTATTTGTTGTTGAGAAAAGTGGCAGATTAACGCAGAAGTCATTTCACTCTCAAAAAAAAAAACAGAATTTCAGATACTTATGCTCACGCACTTGGTGGCGTTGAGACGAGGCACGATTTTCGGTTGGCGTTTAAGTGTTCCCCAGGGTGAGATACATTTTCGTTTAATAACAAAAACGAGATACGACAACAACAAGAACAGCAAAAAGAACAGCAGCATCTTTATGCCCGTTGATAAGCTGCGGTTAGAACGAGACAACAGATGCAAGTATCTCTTTCAAATATTAAATTACGCTTGTTAAATTGTCTTGTTAAAATCAACTCCGTAAAATAGACGCAATTTATCATATTTTAATGGGGTTCACTTCGGAAAATTGCTGTTCAACGCCAACTAAATCAAGCAGCCAGCAAACTGATAGATTACGAGACTGTGAACGAGTGAAGCGGCTACAGTGCGGCGAGTATAGTACATAGACAAGATTTTACATTTTTGGGGGAGCACTGTCCGTCCGAGCATATACAAGCATTGCTGCCCAGCAATGATGATGATGATGTTTGGGAATTACAGTTGTTGCTGTTCGATGCTGTCGATGAGAAATGAGTTGTTGATTCCATTTCAACTTAAGTTGTAATGTACTCTTTTATTTCTGCACAAAACCAGAGAAGATACAGCGTCGACGACGACGTTATCTGCTAGTATATGCGCTATATAATTTCGATGTCTTGGCGTCTACAGTACGGCGTAATTGAGCAATTGAGCCGCACGAAAAGCGTCTTAACATTTGAACCTTCGAAATCGCCAGGCGAATGAGTGTTGTATTTGGCAGCCAATTGGTTGGTAGAAAAAAGCTCCGCAGGATATCAGTGACTGCTTATTATCACATTAGCTGTACATAAATATTTTTGATGTAAACTTTTATTACCCCACTTCAAGTCTAATATTGAGGTTGCCAGCGAAGTGCACTAGTTTCGAATTCTCACGGCAGGCGAAATAGTTGATGAAGCCAATTATCGCTTGGCTGTTATCGAGTGCCTAATTAAAGTGCTTGTTTTTTTTTTTTTTTAGTTAGTTTTAATATTCAAAAAGTATTTATATTTTTCTCCGCTTAGTTTAAAGTCATATTTCAATTTTCGTTAAGTGACTTAAACACGCAAACTTGAATTCCGGTTTCAAATTTTTAAACGACAAATTATTATTAATTATATTGATCACGTGATCGAACAGCAACGCATATCGAGATTTAATTCAACACTCGGCCGATAAAGTAAATCACTGTTTATGCGTGCTGCAGGTGTGAATTTCATGGCCGTAGGGCAAAAGTTTTAAACTAAATTGTTGAGATATCGCTTTAAGTAATTTGAACTAAGAATGTGTTGCACATTGAATGTTTGCATAGAGTCATATTGGCTAGAGATGTGCCAGCTTTCGATTGAATTCATAATTTGAAAGCTCAAATTTTAAAATTCGATATCACAGCTAGGCTCTATAGCTAACTGTGCACGAGATAAGCAAAATTCATGTTTCTTATATCCTTTTAAAGAATACCTTGGAGTATTTTACAATTGATTCTTAATAGTTGATCGATTTTGAGTTACGTTTAGTTTGGCATATTTCAACTCGAAACACTGGAATCGAAACTGAAGTCACTGTTAGGTGCAAAACATATTCATTTTTAGCTTTAATACTTTCTTCAATAAAAATAAAGTTTTATTAAATTTGATAAAAAAAAACCTCAACAACCAGTTTTTAATAAATTGAATCCAATTAGAGAGCCACTCCAAGAAATGCCATATTTGTCGTTTCAAGCTAAAAAAAAATAACACATGAAAATGATTTTCTTACAGAAAAGTTGGAAAGGACAAAATGGGACTAAACTTTCGAATGGTTCGTCTTGGATTTAACAAGGCTAAAAGCTGGTTGTAATTGATATGATATTCTAAATGCGTTATCAGATCTTCTAAGCCAAGGATGAGCATGTGTCGGATTCAATGGGTACATTACTCCACCGATACAGGAAGACAGCCTGAGCGCAGGGTCATGCTGTACGGCCCGTGAAATTAAAAACGCTGTAAGCAAAACCAATAAAAATCCGATGACCTTATTCTTTGTAAATCTAAAATCCGCTAGCAAAAACAAGGAGGTTTATCTTTTAAAAAGGCTGTGTAAGTGCATGGTTACGATTGTACCACCACATAAGTCAATGCTATCTCTGTGAGGGATTTTGTCACTCGCAACAGTACTGCCGACTAGCACCAAAATGAGTAACGTGTGAAGAGGACCACAGTTCAACTGAGCGATCGAAACGTTCACTGTCAAGGTGACCACGCTGCCTCTTACAAGAGCTGCAAAGAATATAAGAAAGCGAGAGAACAGCATTCACCAAGACAAGACCTGCTTCACCTACTTCACCCACAGTAATGGTCATCCCGAAATCCAAAATGGAAAATCAAACTAAATCCCAGAATGGACGGATTGGAAGTCATGTTTGAAAAAATGCTGGACCATTTGTTCACGTCACTCATTGCGAAGCTATGCAAATAAGTCTCTATACCGTTATATGGAACACGAACGGCCCTTGCAAGATCAGGCCTGAGGTTGAGCATTTCCTTAAAACCAACCAAGTTGACATACTTTTAGTATCGGACCCACTTCACCAGCAAATCCTTCTTTTCCCTGAGAGATTACGAAGTTATATAAGCCAATCATCCTAACGGCACCGCCCAGGTTGCAGGGGCAGTCGGCATTAAAAGTAATCCTGTGGTCACACCTCCACACTGTTGTCTACAGCTTTTACCAGCAACTATTGGACAACCTTGACCACAGAGTTATTGCCGGAGGCGACTGAAACGCCAAGCATTCCTGATGGAGTTTCCGTATAACCAACCCCAAAATCAGTGCTCTATACAAGACGTGCTGGACATAGTCATTTCTAAGGGCATAAATAGACATAAATAGCTACCAGAAATATCCATGAAGTGCGTTCCGATCACTGTGCCGTTCAACTAATGGTCAACGTGGCAGCAAGCACCAATTCAAAGATGAGGTGGCTGATCAGGCACAACACCAACATTAAATGCAACTGTCATGCCTGTAGAGATAACTTGATCTATTCGCTGAGCTTACCACTGAAGACAATGTAGACGAATTGTGGAACATCTGAATATCCGAATTCATAGCGCTGCGTCGTTCGCTACTCCTTCCAGCAGATCCACTAACCGCACCCTCCGAAATCATCAGTTAATGCTACCAGGTAGACCATTTTATCAATCAGTGTAAATGTACCGAAATAATACTCATTCGTAAGCCTGAGAAGGCTGTATACTCCTGCGTAGAATCCAACCAATACTGGAAGAGGCTGATTCGATCCCTAATCATCAGTTTGCCTTCAGAGAATACAATGGCACGCCTGAACGATGCCATAGACTAGTCGAGAGGATGCTGGTGACATTTGAGGAGAAAAACCATTGTTCGGCCGTCTTTCTAGACATAATGCAATCGACAGATTGTGGCATTCTGGTCTGCTCCACCGTACCACCACTTCATCAGATTCTACATTGAGCGCAGGAACTTTTATGTGAGATGTGGGGAAGATACTTCTGAAAAAAATACTCAGAGCCGAAGTTCCACAGAGATGCATGCTTAGACCCATTCTTTATACGCTCTATACAGCTGACATGCTGAGCATCAAGGAAGATAAGCTGCTGGCTGCAACGTATGCAGACGTCATGGCTTTCCTGACGTCTCCCTACAGCCATCCTTCAAAGTTAGCACGACGCCACCAATACTTGGCCTAAGAAGTGTAACATTCTGGCGAACCCCAAAAAGTTCATTCACACGTCTTTCTCGCAGAAAAGACAGCCCCTTAGTTTATCTCGACGGAACAACCATTTCAAGCAGCGCTGCAGCCAAGTATCTGGCTTTGGTGCTGGATAATGGCGGAATGGGAAAAATGGCGTCCTGACCTGTTCACCAAAAAAAAAGGCTAAAAAGGTATTTACGGCTGAACGGTCTAAGGTCAACTAAGTTGATGAAGTACCTCCTACCTAAATCGACTCAACAGGCATACCAACACCTTTTCCAACTACCTACTCGGTAACAGCTGGACTATTAGAAGATTTAAAAGGTGTCACCCACTAGATCTCCCTCAGAGGAGGCAATACAACTTTTTTTTTTTATATTTCCTTTTCGCCACGCTTTCACAGTCTCCCGAATACTCTCTTATTTCTACCCCCAACGGCTTCATTAATACATTGTTTTCCTAGATAGATAAAAAAAAGTTATCAAACAAAATTTTTTTTAGATTTAAAATAAGTTTTTAATTTAAAATTATTTATTAATTTTGAGTGTCTGATCGTAGCTAAAGGAAACTTAAAATGTGATACTTAGATGATGCAATTTCCTGTTTGAGATTATACGATTTTCTAGATTGCATTGAGTTTTCAGTTCAGTATAGAACATAATAAGTTTGTGTGAAATTTTGCCAATAAACCTTGTATTCAAAAGTATTTTAAATTTCATATTTGTTGCATTCCGATTGGGTCTTATGCTCTAAATATATCCATTGATTTTTTCAGATCGCCACTATAGCCTTAACTATATATCACAATTGTACCATCTCTAATAAGCAATAAACTCAGCCACAAACAGCCATGCAAATGCTGCACCGAATCGAGCCAGCATCGTAGCACTTAAGGCAATATAAAACCAAGCTACACCAAATACACAGCAGCACAGCAGGACTTTGGCTCGTTTAATTCCTTTTCTTTAACGTAAGAAAATTATTAACACGATTTAAAACACTTTTATGGCATCACCTGCTGCGAATGAAGTTGTTATGCATTTTATCGAAAGATTTCACCAAAATAAAAATAAAAAAAAAATAAAAAATGGATAAAAAATAATCACGAAAAATAAAACTCACGAAAGGAAGTGGCTGTAAAATAAAATCAAATCAAATGCAAATTATGCGCATGCGCAGCCAGCAACGAGTTTTCAAATCGCCTGCAAAATCTCTGCAATGGAAAAGAGGGCGCGAGGGGGATTAATGGCTGTTGTATGTAGGCTGTTTATGAAATTAACACTTCAACTTGGCAGCGAAAATAGCAAAATATGCGCATGAAACGCAAACAGGCGCTTAAATCTAGTTTCGTTTCTATTATTTTTAGCAGTTTTTTAATTTCTATTTTGAATTATTTTTTTATTTTTGCTATTGTCAACCCAAAGGCTCAATTAAATCGCACAATGGCAGCCCATTGACTTTGGTTTGTTGTGACTGTTTTGTTTGCAGTTTGTCGCCTTATTTCATGAGAATCAAGAATTTGTCACACCTGAAAGCATATATTTCCCAGCTAAGCAGAAAACAATGAAACACTCCAGTCAGCGCGGCATTATGGCGAACTACCCTCAATAGAGTCTGTATAGAGCCACAAAACAGCAAATACAAAGCGCGCATTCGAAAGGAAAATTTGTTTTATATTTTTTAATTGTTCGAATACAATTTTCCCTTTTGGAAAAAAAAAGAATAAAAATCACTTTTTTTTGTCTCAACTAAAATGTGCGAAACCGCTTCCAAAGAAGCAAACAAAACAAGCAAATCTTTGCGGCTGTCGTTAAATGAAAAATATTGTATTGTAATAAAAAGGAAAATTCAGAAATACTAATGAAAATTGTCATTAATTTACTATTTTGTGCCATTTTCAATGGAAATCAAAACGAGCCAATTGTAAAGTAATAATTGAGTTAGAAAACACATTCGAACAAAGGATGCACAGCACGCGTTTAAGAATTTATCAGCAGCAGCACAGCTGACAGTGAATTGACACACCTTTCCATACCCTTCAGATTATGAAATAGGGTATTATTAGTTTGTTGAAGATTTTGTAGTGCATTGTATAATATATAGTGGGTATATAATGATAATATATAGAGTATATAATGTACTAATTAATTCAGTTATATTTGTCCTTGACTGGATCATAATTTTTACAAACATTATTATTAGGTGCATCCAGCCGTGATGGTGCTACCGTCAGGCACGATCTGGCTCAAAGTCAGGTTTCAGTTGTTAATCAAGATATTATTTCAACCCAAGTTGATATCACCTACCCATGCGAGGTCTATGGGAAAAGGTTTGCCACACGAACTGGACTGGGGGTACACTTTCGGAGGTCAGTTCCTTATCAGACATTATGAACCTCCGAATTGACAAGTTAGTTCGTTGGTTCGAATAAGAGATACAAATGTTAGTCAGAAAAGATATTGAATTAGGAGATTTTACATTCATGAATGTAGAGCTCGGGAATATGTTGTCTAGGTAGTAGTACAATTAAAAAGATCAGTCAGCAGCCAAAATATAGGAAGGCCAAATTAGGGAACAGCTATGCCATGTAGCCCAGGTTGAAAACCATTTTTAAGTGAATCAACCTATTCCGGATAGCTCTGAGTTTATTGATATGTTAGAGCAGTATATGATTTTTTGGATTTTGACTAAGAGGGACGTTATCTCTACACTGGCATGCTAAATTTTTGTTGTCCCGAAAAAATTTTTAGCCTTGGGGGTGATTTTATGGGGTAGGGTCAACATTTTAAAATAAACTTTGTGAAATTCCGAAACAGTCCTAGTCGAATGCAAAAGACACGAAGGCTCTATCTATTACCGTTTCCGAGATCCTTTCGTTCATACAGACGGACGGACAGACGGACATTGCTATATCGACTCCTCTATCACTCTTGACCATAGTGGGGGTAACTTTGGGGAGTCTCCGACCATTATTTCTACCTGTTACATACATTTCCACAAAATCTTCGGTACAGGGCCTAATCAGTATAAATTACATTTATAGAAATCTCTAAGGCCTTTGAGTACTTTTCGTGTTCTGCAATCGTAAAGATTTTGGAGTGCCTACGGGGGGCTGGGTTACATCCAAAGAGAGAAGTTAATTAAGGTGACCCGCAATTATGTATATGTTTTATTTACCCTTATCATTAACAAGTTACTCAGGACTCTATCTGAGAACAAAGGATGTAGAATTCGTAGGCATAAAACTAATGACACTAATGTCTACGCTGATGACCTTCAATACCTGAGGAGCTACAAATATTTATAAGCCAATGTAAACCTCTTGGTACCTGCGACTTAACAACTAACTCTTCACAGTGACTCGAAAGCTCCACTTAAGCAACAAGAAACCCTTTTTTCTTTAAGAACTGTAATAAACCGACAGTTCTTTCACCAATTGGCAATGCCATTATCTTATGCTCCACTTTATAATGGAGGCTTATGAATACTAAAGGTATAGTCTGCAAAGTCTTAAGCTTATTAATTTTGAGGAGCATCTAGAGCAGATAACTTCTTCAATAAGGAGCTCTTGAATGTCAAGGCTAGACTAAGAGCAAATGGTCTAGAGATAGATATTGAAATTTTCTGAAAAACTTCATACATCTGTCGATGGATATGGTACACTGGAAGCTGACATTTCGCAAGTGATGGTGTGTGATGTATATTTAATGTGCTTTTACTATTTTGACACCCTAATCAAGATTTTGCAATGTTGAACTCGAATGGACTTTTGGTCCTTTTTATTTAAGCGCAATGAATACGATGGGTCACTTTTTATGATACCACGCACTATTTAAATGGTACTTGTTCAGGAGACTTTGTCGTTCTGTATATCCTATCGATCTTCATTGACCCACTTTAGCCATTCATACACAATAATGCAGGACAAAACAATTCTCATCACAAACTTCTTTTAAACATAAAAGTTTGAATCAGAATCTAACGATGCATATATCTCCGCTTTCAGTGGACCAAATATCATGAAGTTTAACCTGCAAAGTAACTTAAACTTTCGTAATTTTTCCGTTGAGCACACATTGAATGTCCATCTGACTATCTGTTTGAACAAAAAAATCTTCCACACCACCCGAGATTAGCATTCAAGTTTGAATAGTAGGACTGACATAATCCCTCTTCATATAAGATTTAGGTAGTCTAGGTAGTCCCCACAGATCCTTTTGCTCATTCTTGAATATATGTATATTATTATACCCTACACAACACATATTGATCTTGGGAACATTGGGTCAATCTATTTTAATTAAGATTTTTTAGAAATAAAAGTATGCCTCATATTTCATGTTTATCGGTCAAATGGTTTCGAAAATCTATGTCCAAGGCAAGGTCTACGAAAGCTGTCAAAATCTAAATATTTTTTCATGGAGAAGTTTTTTTTGATATCCATTAAACCATTAAAGTCAACTTGAAACCAACTTGAAGCTTAGATTTGTATTGGGGTTAATCTAGGAACTAATCTACATATGAATGATATATTTTATTTAGATTGACATAAGACCCTTCTTGGTATTATAAGTTAATTTAGTTACAAAATCAGAAATAATTTCGTACCTATTTTCAGAAAGGAGATCAGGTTTGTAATTGAACGACGGTTGCCCTGATGAGTCATCAATATCAGAATAATCAAAGAGAACACCGATCTATTAGTTCTATTAACCACCAAAACATCCAATTCATCAAATATTTACCTCATACAAACTGGAATGCGGACCTCTAAGAGCACGTTCTAATATCCCAGCGACTTAAACTTCTTTTCTGCTGACAAACAGAAACTTGCTATCAGTGGTTATTATACCAATTCTGCATTTTATCGCCAAGGGTAGTTGAAGTTTGTTAAGCTCCTTGATAAGAATATGACTTAACAGAAGCTTGTTAAGGATTTCCAACATTCTTGCATTAGCGCTTATCGACAAAATCCGTTATGAAGTTCCTAAAATACTTCGTGAGGCAAATTTTTAATCTAGTTTCTCCACTCTTAACAAATGGAACCGGCTGGCGCGCACCAAATGTAAAGCTGGTACAGTAGACGCTAGAATCCCCTCAGCTGGTATTCAAGAAAGACCGACCTTGGCTTGCTCTCCACTATGTTCCTCCAGTTCCAGTTTAAATCTTCAATACGGAGTACAGCTGCCGCAAACTAGGCGCGAATTGTTTAACGATTGGTCTTAACTGCCTTTCGAGAATGAATGTGTGCCCCACAAGCCGATTGCCGTAGAATCAAAAATAGGTGAAGACAGTCCAATTGAAGATGAAACCGCTGAAAAGGATCTCGATGTGCAACCGTAGTTTGATGAGGGGCTAACGACATTTAAGAAACTACGAGCATAAATGTTGCCTACTTCTGTGCTATATGCGTCTTGATCCAAATAACATTTTTATGAATATCATGTGATTCATTCTACTTCAAATCACTACTCTGCATGTGTATCCCTATATAACTAGTTTCTGAGTGTATACATCTAAGAAATTAATTCTTTGCTTATTTTGAGCATATAATATGAGATCCTAGCCAATATAGAACACATTATAATTGCATTTTAAGCGTATTAAAAATTCGTCCATACAGAACAAAGCCATCGTTTTGACAGTTTTTCAGTTCTTTCTTTAACTATTGCACCGCCTCGTGTGAAGATCAACGCCGATAAAGTGACAACAAAGCAGCTCCTCCCTAACTTATAACGAACGCGAGTCATTGCATTTTCATTAATTAGAGAACAGTTTTTATTACGAAGAAATTCCAACAATTGGCTGACTGCTTTGTCACCTTGGCAAATTATAACTCAGATGCAGTAGATACTCGAACACCATAGATGTGTGTATCCTTGTGCCTGTGTGTATTGCCGCTCTTCAACGGATCGTGCTTCAATTCCCCTATGCAACATTTGCTACGCCTACTGTGCTGACTTTATCTGTCTGTCTGGCTGACTGTCTGTATGGCTTAGTGGTTGACTCTGACTCTTTGTGTACTTAAGTGGACATCATTTATTTCGGCTTTTGTATACAATTTTATTGACTACTTCTTTTGAAAATTAGTTGCGCTATTCAAAGTCGATTTCGTATTGAGTTGACATCGCTTGGTGCTAAAAATTGCTCGACACGAGTACAATTGGAATGGCACCCACGCACATATATCAAATAAGCCTATAATATATATATTTCCAATAAGGCCAGCTGTTGCATGGTAGCAAAATTATTGTAAATTGCTTAATTTATAATTTCATGGAATTTACACTTGGGGGAGAGCGTATTTCTGCAGATAACATTCATAATATTGTGTAGAATATATTGCTCGAGTATTTGTTTGTCAAACTGCCTCAATTTAAATGCAAAATTTTGCCATACATGTTTAACCTCTTTAACAGCCAATCAACGTGTGATTCCTCTAGCTGTCATGAAATGATGTTTTAGCTGGAAAACGCATATTTTTCCAATCAGCCAGTTAAATGAGCTGCATATGTGCGGCTTGTACGCAAGTTATTAAACTGATTGAACGACAATCATTTCCCATTACAAGCTGTGGATATGTTTGCCTCAATCTCATTCCTCTCGGTATGCCGCGTTCATACATCCCATCCTCTGTCCGTCTGTTTCGATATAATTTTACTGCTTGTTTGCTTTCACACTCTCATTACAACAACAAGAACATATACAAAAAAAAAAAAAATGCTTAAGAACGTAGTACTTAAATCAACTTGCTCTACTTTCAAGCCTCATCAGCCATTGCTTCTTCAGTCAGGGCCGGATTAAGTTAAAATATTGCATACATGATATAATTGAAGAAAAGATTATTACTTTGGTAGAACTTTCGACTGGAATTCGCATCATCATCCTCCGCTAGGGAAAATTGCTTTCGAGTTCCAATATCCAGAAGCTTGCTACTGGCGACCCAATACACTCGACGTCTAGTATCAGGAGTACGCAACTATTTTTATAAGGACGGATTATAGATTTTTAAGTGATCTCACACAACATTTCTCCTTAAGGCTTAAGGCTTCTATACCTCGGATCCAACGTAGATTGGAATAGCTGATCAATGTAAATGATGTAAATGATGCAGTGGAAATATTCCTGCAACCTTCTGCTGCTTATATTCCAATCCGCCATTTTTTAAAAACAGTAGTTGAGGATCTCATAAGACAAAAGAGTGCGTTGCGTCGGAAAGCAATGAGCTGGATTAGAGAGTATATAGACATGCTGAGGAAAATTTAATTTATATCAAAGCCAATATCTTTGTCAAACTGCTACGCATTCCAAGGCAACCTCTTAGGCGCATATCCATTTAACGTCTGCACAGCAAATGATTTCGTTAAGATTTAGTTTTTTGATCTAGCAAATGAGGTATAGCTTCATATCCCAATACTCATAGACAACAAAGCTTCCGACAACGATGATCTCTTCCGAAAATGAAGTGTTTTTCTTATTAATGGCATGAGTTGCTTTCCAAAGAACCGCTTCCAAAAACTGGGTTGGGTCGTTAAACCCAATAAGTTTGAAGACAAAACTCTCCAAAATATTTGAGAGAATTTTTCTTGGAATTACGTTGAGAGTTCCAGATGTGCAGCATGTAATTTCGGACCAACAGTTGGTACATTTAGCATGTCCTCGGTGGCTTTCTAACCGAATGCAATAAACTCATACAACAGTACATACGTGATTTTTTAAGAAAATCAGTACGTTTTGATAAAAAGATCACTAAGGGCTAGTCCAATGAAATCGTGCCTTGGAACAGACACGAGGGTCACTAAATTAAAAGTTAACCGGAAACATTGAGCAGTGTGAGCAGTAAGGTCCATCCAACCTTACAATTGACACGGCGAAGACAATATCTTTCCATCACTATGACTGCTTAAATAAATTAATTTACCCCATGATATATCTTATGAGAGCTTTCCTTCACCAAAACAATATACCACGATCATGAAGATGATCGCCTTATACACTCCCAATTGGG
Organism: Leucophenga maculata; assembly: GCA_035044805.1. Classification (NCBI taxonomy): domain Eukaryota; kingdom Metazoa; phylum Arthropoda; class Insecta; order Diptera; family Drosophilidae; genus Leucophenga; species Leucophenga maculata. The sequence continues at coordinate 138,724 of JAWNNP010001048.1, forward strand.
CTTTCATAGCTAGCCATTACTTATAGTCCCATTGTCTTACATTCTTCATTTTGAAGTCTTTCGTATGTCTAATAGTTTACTACAAATAACACAAGCTTCTGAAGCTTGTGAAGGTTAGGTCAACTGTAAGCGCCATCGGAAAAAAAATAACTGTACGATGGTGCTCCAGGATTTCAGCAGATAAAACGCAAATATTCAACTTTCGCATTTTCGTGTAGCTAATTTCGTGACTCGAATTATGATTACATCTGTGCCTAAAAAAGTTTCAATTCAAAAAGAGTTCTAGCCTTTGATAAAGTTTGCAGAACGATGCATACTTTTAGGGTTTTATACCTTTATACAAAACAGCACTACAAATAATGTCGTCCCCGTTTTCATCTCGTTATAATTTTTTTTTTTTTTGTTAAATAATCAGACTTGTCCTACCGGAAAGAGAAGCTAATACATAAACAGTTTCAAACACAGTTAGACTTTTGTAAGTCTTCAAAAATACAAAGATTCTCATTACTTTTATCATCTATCATTTCTACTGTAAAGGCGCGGTTAAGCAGATATGATTTTAGAGAAAGATACTGCGATGCTAGTAGCTTAGACTTCATCTTTTGAAGTAGCCTTTCTAGTTAGACTCTAGCAAAGTCTGCTGAACATCTAAGAAATCGGCACACCTATACTCCTTATTCTCGAAAGCATTGAAAAACGCGATACAGCTGTTCCATGGTAATGCCTTAAGCTAAACTGATGATCAGGAATGGCGCCTAGACGTCCAATATAGGTAATTTTAGACCAAGAAATATGCTGTCGGTAAGATAGTAAATTTATTGTTCTGGAAAACAGAAAAAGATTTTCCGGCCAGATTTCGTTATTATTACAATCACAGCGTATTTCCATTGTGAGGCAAAATGATGTTTGCGAACCATAAAGAACATTATTGCTTTTCTTTGAAGGGTCTTCTCTTCTCATTCGTTAATTACGTCAAACCCCGTGGCTTTCTTTTTTCATGATAACTTGATGTACAGACGATCCTCTTTCAGAGATATGGGTCTAAAAAGTCGCAGAGTTGTGCAGGTTTCGCGACCCTCGTATATCGTCTACATCAGCTAGATCAAACGGTATAAAGTGATATTTGAGCTCAGAATATGCCTAAGCTTTCTCCTTATACAAGTATGAAAAGCGGTTGGTGTTGTTGGCCACTTTCCACAAGTGGTTGTATTTTTTGATGGGGTTTGCATTGCAAAGCAGATCATCAAAGAAGTCGCTATACGTCTTTTTTAACTTAGCAGCCACTCGAACTTACGATATACGGTCTTGCTCGTTTCGGCTTCTTATGAAATGACGACACAGTTTGCGCCTTCGTAATTACAACACCTCAGCTTTTAAAGGACGCCTGGATGGATCAGATAGCGTTAGATAGTCCTGTACTGCACATGAATAATTCGGTCGCATAATCCACGTTCTCAGCGGAGCAAAGGTCCATGTTAAGAATGATCTAGTTCATGTTGGATAATTGGTAACATTATTCATCTTGACCACATTCTTGGCTTTGGAACAAACGCGCACGCTAAAAATCTGACGTCAACAATAAGCGACAAATGGTTTGAGTCAGAGATAGACAGACCGCCGAATGGAATGGCATGTACTGAAAAGACAAACACATCATGATCACGGCTGCCAACATACGGAGTGTTTGCCGGAGCACCTGTTGTTAGACCTCCACTTTTGTGTTGACGATGCAAACAACAAGCGCACGACCCTTCGGCGTTGCATGTGTGGAACACATAAACGATTCCAGTCACCAACGGTCAGGAACTTGATACCAATTTCATAGAAAAAATCTTTGAACTGAATCTCGGATGGTAATAAAGAGAGACACTGTTGTCTGAAATGATAGCAGCTTGAATAGCATCAGTGCGTACATAGCACAAAGGATGATGTTTGCGGGCCGAACGGATAAGTACAGCTGTTCCTCCAGGCAAAAGTGTTGTGGAGGTCGTTCCCTAACAGCTTATAGTAAGATCTGGGTGCAAAAGTGTGTCTCATTCAGAATCGTGATGTCATTTGGGCAAGGCATTTTTTAAGAAATCTGTAAATACGCCAGCATATGCCTTTATTTTCAGATGCTTTTCTATTAATCTTTCTTAGAAATAAATTCTTCGCCCAATATTTACATAATTTTTTGAATCCGTCACTGCCAAATGCTGCATCCCCTTCATGGGATCACTACACAATTTGCACTCGCTGATTATTATATTGTCCGGCGCGCATGTTCCGCCATTATGGAGTTATTATGATCAATAAGACAAGTTAAATGCTGCAATTAAGTCAGGCAGTCGCCTTCTACTGCTGCTCTGCTATCAGACTTCTGGCTCTGACTCCATAGGAATGATGTCGATGACGCCGATGATGACGACGCTGCACTAAATTTCAGGATGCGCTGCTCGAGTGCATTCCACCCAAATGCGAACGAAGATGAACTAATAGGTTGATGTGATCGGTTCGAAGACGAAACAAAGCAAACCAAACCGTAAACGAATCAAAACAACGCCAATGGCAATCCACAACATATATACATACTCATATCTGTATAAAGTTTAAACTTTTTGATTTTTGCTCGCGTTTTTATTTTTTCGTGCGTAATTGGCGCTTAATTCTCCTGCGGGATCATTTAATTTTACGAGCATTGGCAATTGATTATAATGGATGCTATCAAACTTTTACAACATGCTAAATGCGCCAATGGAAGAGGCAGCAGATGAAGCGGGTTGAAGGCAGAAGACAATGTTGACGATGACGATGACGACGAGGACGACGCACAGTCAATCAGCAGCTGATTGAGGCTTGAATCGGAGATTTCTGTTGAGAGCCGCCATTAGGCAAATCAGTTTGAGCCTGAGCGTTTCATCGATCGATGGACGACGGATGGATGGATGGATGGTATGGAATGGTATAGATATATTGCTGCAGCAGCAGACGCGTCAGCAATTTGAGTTTTATCGACAGCAACGGCGGCAATTTGCAGTTACTTGTGAACTACCTGAGAAGCTTTTATTTTTACCAGTGCTGCGCTGCGCAGCTTCCACCTGCCCGACGTGATTGTGGTCATCAAGAGCTCCGCCGTCGCAGTTTGGTTATTAATAACCACAAAAAATAACGATCGATTGCGGTTATTAGAGGCAATTTGGCAAACAATTTTTACTGTGTCCTCTTTCGCGCTCGCTCGGTCTTTCTTGTGATACCCTTCGCATGCGTAGTGAATTAGAGTTTTATGAATATTATAAAATATTTGCAACGCTGTCTTAAATAAAAATAGTAGAAGACGAAAAAACCATGTAAGCATAAATCAATTAATAACGTTTACTGGCAGTACTGCATCCAAAGTTAAATGACATCTGAAACATTGGGATGAGGCTCTCCCAGGAAGTAAGCTGATAGGTCTGTATGCATCCAATGCCGACGAGCTCTTTTCTGACTGATCATAAAGATTTGTGCTGCTTTTCACTGACCTAACCAATGTACCGCTTTAAATGTTAGAACCAGGAAGAGCCTTTAAGTTATCCAGCCCATCTTTGCTTGGGATCATTCTGGTCTGAAGATTATTCATTTATGAAGACCTCCTCATTATGGGAGCAATTGGGTCAGCAACTTAGTTAGTGTTCGCATCAACAGTAACTTGATGTAAAATTGACAAGAACATACTGGATACCCTACGATATATTCTGTTTGGCAAAAAAAAGGGAAAATGATTTTATGACACTTAAGCCCCCTTTTCCTAGATCATGCTGCAGAGCTAAGGTGAGGTTTATCAGAGGCCAATCAACCCAATTTTATGCAGATTATTTTCAGAGTCTCTTGTATTAATATGTAGTATCTCACTCAGTCTCAGTCACTCAGTCACTCGTCACAAATCCTTCAGTGATCTGCTTGACAGAATTTTTATGTCTTCTAATAAAGAATTTCCAATAAATTGGCTGCGAGACACGCTGGCAGTGCAGAGTAAGTATTGACATAGTCATTCGCCATTTCGTTACCCGATTTGCCAGGAATCCAAACGTATTCAATCGAATGTTCCGGTTGAGTTTATTTTTTGTATAGTGCACAGCCAGAGCATGAATTGCGCACTGACTACTGACCTGGATCGAAATGTTTCTGTTGTGTTGTGGGCAGATCTGAAGCAATTCCTGTGGCTGTGGACATACATTTAATACAAATTAATTGGAAAAGGATTATTTAAATATGCAAACTTGAAAGCTCTATTTCTTCTAGTCTCCCCGTATACACTTTTATGCCTAAAGACATATATTTAGCGCATCAAAGTTTCGCCTACACTGAATATTTTCACTTGCTCTCCACCTATTTTTAGCTTATGTTAAATGTTTAAAATTTATTAGTTGATTAAAAGTTATTGCACTGGTTTGCGCTGTGCTGGCTAAGTGGTTAATAACATGGCATGTTGCTTTTAGTTGCTAAGTGTGCATGTTCAATCATGGCTCTAACATAAATCGAATATGATTTTAATTGACAACGACAAAACGAGCAACAAGTCTAACAAATTTGCCTCAAATCGACAGAAAAGGAGACAAAAAATAGCAACAGCAAACGGCCCACTTTGAAACAAATGACCTAACGATCGGATCGAACAACTTCATCATCGTCGTCGTACGACGTCAACAGCGTCAATGCTTAAGCAGCGGACATGGGCGGACCAGCACAAAACGAGTTGACTTGAAGTGGACCGCAGCCATTACGAAATTGCCGAACGATTTGTAGTTCATAAAAAATACATTACACAATAGAAAACGCACTCCGCACAGCCGTGCGCAGTAAACAACATTATTTGCTAGTTGACCATGGCAAAAAGGACGCAGCACAGCTGCTGCTGCTGCTGCTGCTGCTTCTACTGCCGGCAGGATGTGCTTAAAGTGACATTTGTTCAACGTTGCGCATGCGCTGCGGCTGTAGAGTTAATAGTGCTCAAATGGTTTTCGCACCCTCGTACACTCTACACAACTCAATTCTACTCGATACAACAATTGTCGCAGGGTTTGTGTGCAAATAGCGGGGTGGGTTTGCCATTTAAGTATAAAATATATTGAACATGGTTCTGTATTTTGCAAAATGAAAGCGAAATGAACAGCGCGGTGCCACAAAGCGCTTATTAGTCCTTATTTCTTGTTGTTGTTGTCCTTTTTTTTTTATTTTTCTTTTTGCTGTACGTCCGGCATGTCAGTTTGACCACTGCACTCAATTTAAAGTGTCAAAAGGGACCTTTTGACATTAATACGCTTTACAATTTGGACAATGGCAAGTCATTTATTAAGCAAACAATGCGACTGCGTGTGGATTCTGAGTGCAGAACACGATTTTTGGCGATAATACAAAAAGTATTTGTACTAACAACATTTTTAAAATGTTATAAAAAGGATAATGTAGAATGTTGTGTTTCATATGCAATTTTATGCGAAGTAATATCTTCTTCTACTTGCTATTCTTATTTATTCGTTTCAAATACGAAATTTTAAACTTATGTTCCAAACAAATGTTATAAACAATAAAATGTTGAATATGAAATATGTACATAAGTACAAATTGTGGAATTTTCAACTGCTGAACCAATATTTTCAATGAAATCTCATCAAAATATATACAAAATATATTATTCTTCGTTTGTGTTAAAAACCTGCCTCCTTGTGCTAAGCAAAGGCGCCCGACTGAACAATGTTTGCCTGGATGTGGCTGTTGTGTAAACTCGTTGCTATTTAATTACTTGGAAAACCCCGAGATAAGCGCGATAGCTACAACCCAATCAGTTTCCAGTGCTGTTTGTCTTTGCATCTCAGCAAATTCATCACACAAATCACTGAGAAATAGAGAGCAATACCACTGAAAAATCAGTTTTTACTATTCTAATTCGGCAAGTATACGACAAGCAGTCTGCTAGAGTCATGTTTTCTCTATACAGTCAGGAGTCAGGCATTATGGATTTGTCGGACACAGTGAAGATACATATTTTCCATTGAAATCTTAAAGAATTTTCTATTCACATAGGCTAAGATTATAGTAATTCCAATCAGATACTCTTATGTGCCCACTCAAACAACAACCTGTATATATTTTGCAATCCATGACGGTATCCCAGATTTTAGAACCAATATGAGAGAGAACTGGGATTTAGGCTGCGCTCATCACTTTCTCCTTTGTCGTCTCTATAAATAACAATACCGTAATTCGGGCCTCTTTCAAGTTATACCTGGATAACTCTATTATTTTGGAGGCGAAGCTAAATATTGATATGGCGGTCAATAGTTTTACCAGAAATCTCCAAAGTGCATCTGTCGCTGCTACATCCTCTTCTCGGCCAGTCAGCTATGGTATTATTTTCACTTGTTAAGCCTAAGTGTTTGTTGCAACGAAAAACCGCCCCAGAAGAAGAGCGATCTAATACAGCGTCAGAGAAACCGTATTTTGTGAAACCTTGTCGTAAAGCATCTAAAAAATGTCATATAAAATGTTAGCCAAATAATAGCCAAGAAGCAACCATTTAAACTTTCCCCAATTCGGTGCCTTGGTAAAGAATTTGTCAAGGGTAACAGGTAAAAGTTTTTGCACACCACCTGGTGGAGAGATTCACCACAAATGACTTGGTCACATTGACGCAGGTGAAAGAGACCTTAGAAAGCTTGCAAACATCGTTGTAGATGTCTCTTCTTATCAAGCGTTAGCCAACGTTTTTAAAGGCTATACGTTAAGCAAGACTCCAGGCATAGACAGGGTGTGCTATATCACCCTGAAGGTGCTGCCGACATGTGATGTTGAGGGTACATTGCTTCCCAGTTCAGTAGAACTAAACAGCGATCTGCATGATTTACAAGCCAGGAAAGACGGATGATGAACCTGCATCATAATAGTCAATTAGTCTATTACCTTCAGTATCGAAGGTATGGGAGGCTGAATGCTGGCATATTGAATGATTTTATGAATCAAAATAGTATCCTGCCAAACTGCATTGGGGTTGGACAGGCCATAGACAAATAGAGCAGGTTCACAAAGTGGAGTAGCATAGCTGGCAAGCTTTTGATGACATTTAAAGACATGCAGCAGGGATTTGATAGAGTCTTGCACGACGGGATCTTATACAAGATACAACATACTTCTATACTACTACATACTACTATTTGGTTTTACATGGAAAGTCGAGATTTAATATAGAAGGTTCATATCTGCAGCAGTCTTCATGGGGCATGACCCAGTACTGAGAATGCTAGAGCGTGCTCAGTAGAAGGAGCATACTGTCACTGTGTGCGAAAAGAGAAGTATATGCCAAGGGATCACTGTACATCACTGACAAATTATAACCATATTTAGGTGCTGCAAATCGTGCCCTTAGACAGACTACTAATTGTCACTGGTAAGTACGAAATGCGACATTGAATCGATACCCTAATATGCGTACGGTTAGTGAGGAAATTGGGATGCATACCAGGCACCAGCGACAAATGGGGTAGTCATCTAAGGAGAATTTCGTACTCTGCCAGCTCCCTAATGCGGTTAAAACGAAATGAGTCCATGTCACAACATATTTCTAGTGACTATAGATTCCCTAATATCTGCAGTTATCTTCTAGCAAATGGTAGGCTGCAAAGTTTATTAATTGTAATACATAACAAAAAAGCTAAGAATTATTACCCAGCATACTTCCCTCAACACTCTTCCTCCGGTCTTTTCACAGCAGCTCTGTCGATTAGCACACTTTCATGGGAGCTACGATCTAAGTAGTTGATGGAGTTTGGGCATTAAGTTGTTATTTGTGTGGGTTGTCTTTAGGATATGTCGTATGGCCGCAAATTATGTAACACTTGTGCCAAACTCTGAGTTTTAACTTCGTGTTTTTTCACTTTTAGTTGTGACAAGCCTTACCAGAGGCTTGATCTGGGAACATGTGGTGCCAGGATTGTAGTCGGTATCCAGTACTAAACGTGAAGTTATTTTATGGGCTGATTAAGGAGTAACTGGACGCTTTACGTACTAATTCGGTTATGTACGAAAGCGTTATCACTAGGTCATGGTCCAATCAGCAATAAAATTACTTCCCATGTGCGTAATTTTTGACTGTTTAATCTGTCAGGTTGGTGTGTATTCAAACAGATATACTACATGAAATTTACGAATGGTCAGAAACTCGAAACTGTTTACAGATTTGAATTGCAGGTGCTGCTGATATTTGTGCTAGTTTACGAGTACTCACGAGATCCTTATTCTCTTACAACGCGGTTCAAGGTTTCACGAAGTATACTTTATAGTTACTTCGCCCTTGTCCGGTGGCTGTGGTTTCCAACGATTAGATATCTCTTAACTTCACCAAATGTTTCGTCATTCAAAGCAGTTTGCTTCACAGATAAAGTAAAGCTGCTCTCAATGGCAGAATTAGTCATTGCATGTATTATGTCCTCAGGATCAGATTCTACAAACAAGGTCACAACTTTGTATCTATTAGCTATTTAGATAGTAGTGTCACTCTCAAAATTCGCCACAGGTGTAGCCAAATTGGCTTAACACATTCAGAAATATATCGATATCCATTGAGAATAATACTTTACTATCTCTCTGCAAAGCAGACCATTTTATTAAAAGCACTTTGCATTTTGAAACCGCAAAAGAACGATAGATGCAATATTTGCTGCGTTAATCTTTGAGATATAATTTCCAACAACATTTTTGACGAAATTCACATAAAATGATTTATGAGTTATGCTGCTTTTTTTTATAAAATTACATACGTTTTCCAACAAAAAACATCTTAAACCTTAAAAAAATGCGATTTGTTGCTTGACTTCTTCACTCAAATCAATGCCGTTCACAAAGTGATTTTTATTGTGTATGAACACGAATTATTGCGACATTTAAGCGTTTTAAAAATCAGTAGTCGTGGCTTTTAAAGCCACTTTGTAAGCGAAATAACATCGCTTCAAGTTTATTGTCTTAAACAGCAGCAGCCGCAGCAGCCAACACAAAAAAGGACTGACCATGGCTCTTGCCGCTGCCCTGTTTTGTATTTTCTCTTTTTTTCTTCTACCAAATCGAAGATTTTGTGCGATCAAAATTTATTGCTTCGCTGCATCAATTAGAGCAATGCATACAGCTCAGAACAGCTCATCTTAATGCAAGCGATCGACCGATTTATACTCGTACTGCACATACGACGAACAATGGATCTGATCTGCTATAAGATGTTTTTTTCTTTTATTTTATTTTTAAGAGTTTTCGGCGTTTTGCTTTGCAAGAACAACGATTTAAAATAATGTCGCGCATAATTCACAGAAGCAGAGAACAGCGAACAGTAACAGATCAGATCAGCAAACGATCAGCGACGACAATTGTCAAGACACGGCAGACAGATCGTCGCTTTAAGATCACTGACTGTCAAGTCGAAATGCCTGCCACGTCCTCGTCTTTAGCAATTTCTTGTATTTTACAGTTAAGTTTCTTTTGTTGTTTCAACAACAAGAACCTCAGATCATAACCGATCGAGCGAGCATTGAGAGTGCATTGTCCTTGCCTATAACCTCATCCACCCCGCATCAGATCAGATGATCAGTTGACAAGCCCTCATCACTTTTGTCGCAAAGAACACAAATTTCGCTTTTAAATAATGTCACCACTCGTTTGTACTTTTCGCTGGTTCTTCACTTCTCCAATGATTTTTAAGTGCTGTCACAGTCGCTGATCTCTCGATGATGACGATGATGATGATGATGATGACGACGACGATGATAATGATGATAATGATGATGGCCGTTCCAGCGCTTCATGCAGTGATCGTTCACATGCTTAAGTGACATTTTTTTGCCATAGCCCGCTGGACAGAAGTCGCCGGTTGCCCAGTGATGGATTAGCATCATTTTGCTGTGAGGATAATGTGTCTGCAATGATTTTCGTTGACATGTTTTTTTCGTCTTTGTGATTTGGTTTTTCTGATTTTTGGATATGCGATTGTTTTCTTTTTAATTTTTTGTTGTTATTTTTTTCGAATTTTGTACGAGTTCTGCTGCTTGTCAGTACACTGAGAACATTTTGTAGTAAGTATAAGAAAAACTCTTGGTCTATTAACAGAAAATCTTTTATGATCAAAATATCTTCAACCAAGCCATATTGTAACATTTAGATTACCAAATAATTGACCAACAGTTATCTACAGTTTAAGAATAATTTTCGACTTTTTGATGCGACTACAGGAAGTTAGCCCAAAACATTTGATTTCATTATTTGGTATCCATGTTATTCCGTCCTCGTTTGGTTATTTGGGGAACCGTACACATCGTGGATCACTCGCAAATTAGTACTTCTTTCAGTAAACGCGTTAAAGAAGACGCACCTAATTCTAATTTCCGCGTTATAACCTTTTGGACGTTTTATAGCAAGTCCATTGTTTGATGTAAACACTTCTTCGCTTGGTATTCCTTCTGATGTACAACTAATGTGATCAAATGTTCCAAAGTTAAGTTTGGTCAAAATCAGAAGGGGTACTACCTTGCCCAGTACAAGCGATATACAAAAATCGACATAACGTGGGATCGAGAGAAGTAAGACCCATTGGCAAAGTTGTGATGACTTGGCTGTCTATAAGGAACAAAAAGAGATACATAGACACAATATTTATTTTGACAATAGTTTCCACTAGGCGCAGCAAGCGTGCCTGCAACAGCTTGTCTTCGGCCTAAAGATCAATGATGGAAAACATGAAGGATGAAATGTGGGACTAGGTAAATAGTGAGAGCATCATCTAGAGTTCTTTCATAGGCCGTAATAAAATAACCATTCAGCGGCTCATCTCTGAGTCTGGCTAAAGCAGGTCAAGAACAGTGTTTTATGTGTCTCATTCTTGTCTCATCTGTTTCTAAGCAGAGTCAACAGTTTCCGGGGAGAAACCAATTTTGTTAAGATGATATCTTTTTTTATTATATATATAATTTTTTTATTTTAATAGGGATCAGGATTCGGTATATACTATAACCATATCATGTCGCACCCTTCTATTATAATCTCCAAACTGTACAAATTATTGTGAACGTGTTTTCGAAATTTATTAACAGTCATCTCCGTCTATTAGGTGTAGCGTCGATTCCAATAATAGCCTTTCTTAATCTTCTTATTGGACGCCTATCTGGCAAACCCCTTGCAAGTCTAATGGCATGGCAGCTTGTGTGGTGAATGATTTATTTTTATATGGTGTTCAACCTTAAGTCTCGGTGTAGTGTTATGTTGCGGACGTACCAAAGACACCCTGTAATCTCACGAAGACTTCTACTTTGCACCTTTTGGATTCGCTGCCTGTGTGTTTTGGCTGCGATGCCCCATATTTGTATCGCATATCTCAGTCGATAATATCCGTAAGATAGCCCGTCTAAAATCTCCTTTGCTAAGAAATGAGTTTCTATTTGAGTCGTTTAGCTTGGCGAAATCCTCCTGGACCAGTGACTAGTACTGAAAAGCAGCTGTTCTAAAATAGTTTTCAATGATTGTTTTGGCCAAAACCCAACTTAAACTGCAGAAGTGTCTAAATCTGGTAACCTTATTTCTGTTCATTTAATATCCGTTTGTCCAGCTACCCAAATAATGCAGACCTTATGCACAACTGAGAGTGGTTAAAGGATATGTTTTGGTATTATTGGCCTTTTTTTAATTTCTCTATAATAAGTGTCGGAAGCAGTTCTCGATGGCATGAATCTCTAAGTGACAAACTGTGGGCTAGCTTTAGCATGAATATACCCGCAACTATATCCGTGTCCGTGTATGGGAACCAACAGTTAACAACTAAGTTCATTTGCAGATCTCGTTGTCAGGAATGTGTTTTAAGATACTGGAGTCTCGATCTTATCAGCCCAGAACTAGTCTGGAATCCTGGAATCTGGAATCAATTTCCGCTGAGTTTTATGTGAAAATATGCAGCGGAGGCAGATAAAAAACTATTTTTAAAGCGGTAGTAGGACATGTTCGCATGAAAACTGTTAAGCACAGACATAAAACCCGCTGCAGTTCGTAAGGAGGAGTAGGTCCCATTATACAAAGAATGTCTCGGATCTATACCATTGTGGTATAACTCCAAAAGAGCATAGGGCGCAAATCTAGCCTTAGTTAACACTAATCGTAGGTGAGGGGTTCACTCTTCTCTCTAGGGTTATCTCCAGAAGTTTGATTTTATGGAAGAGTTTTAAACTATGAATTTTTTTGAAAAGTACAGCCTTATTAAGCCAATGCTATTAATGAAATTGTTGCATATGGAGAGCGGACTAAAGAAGCCAAACTCATTAAGGAGGTTACATCCTTCGAAGATTTGCATGTATATGCACCATTAGCAATCAAAGCGATGGAAGCAATTTTAGTTTAAATTGAGCTCAAAACTAAAGAAACACTGGGCACATGCCAAGAATCGAAATAACAAAGAGGGACATCTTTGGACGTAACTCCACCGACTAGAAATTCTGGACGTCAGAGAGTTCCTACACACTAAAAGCGCATACCATTTAATAGAATACAGATGGATGATTGATGGCAGAGGGTAATGGTAAGGGAAGAGTATGCTCGAGGATCTAACATTGAAAATCTTAACGTAAATACTTAAGAATTCTTAGACCAGAACCATTTTTTTTGGCATCGAGAGACACACTGTATCAGATCTAATCAATATAAACGGAAATATGCCATGTAAGCATATTTCTCGACTGCTACAAACCGAATCAAACTCCAATTAGGTAGGAAACAACTTGGAACACTGACAAAACTAATGGAAATACAAAACTTCCCTGAATGCAGAATTTGGGACAATGAGCGTGCAACTGTGCAACCTATATTGATTAGCATGTATTCATGACTTTTGATTTCTTAAAAAAAATATTTTCTGGAAGTAGTAAGAGTGTCCTGTATTAGGCAGAAATATGCTAGTTAGACCCATACATAGTATATAATGTAACTGCCTGACTATACAGAATTGAGCCTTCAAGTTTCAACACTTAGACTAATCTATTCCCTCTTGACATATAAAGGGTAGCTCCATATAGAACTACATCCTATCTTTGATATTTTTTTGTGAACATTTTTTTTTATTTGGCACCGATCCGACACATATGACCAAAGATTTGACCCATAATGCAGGGTTAGAACAAATTTATTTTATCACTAAAATAAAGCCATAAAACTGATTGCGATTTATAGTGTAAACTCAAGTTCAATAGTTAGTTTTGATATAAATATATTATAAACACATTTTTTTTCTCCGTGTAGGCATATCAATTGGGATCAGTTTGGGCTTACTGAATTTCTGAGAAATAATTATGCTACTTCTGCACAGAAATAACAGCATTTTTGTACAAATTGCATAAAAATTTAAATTGCTTAAATTCGGATTGTTCGATTTTTCTTTTCGGTTTTTTCTGCAGGATTTGTGTAAAATTGCTTAATAATGAAATGCCAACGGATTAAGCGCAATTGTCCAGGAATTTTTGTGCATTGGTAGAAATTTTTGCTGTGCACATATTATTGACGGAATTCAGTTTTTCAAACTTATTCATACCAGAAAATAAAAACAAACACAAAAGTTAAATAAACTCTTTACTCATCTTCCTGCACAGCCTACCACGAATTTTTCTGAAATTTATTTAACACCTTTTGCCATTGACCATTGTCCACTCTGTTATTGACTGTCAAATCTTCGTGCTGTTGCCCCCAGTCCACCAAAAAAAAAACCAAATCGTTGGCGAATTTAGGCCTTGCAGCGTTTTCATTAAATTCGCTTAATAGCGCAATATAATTTAAACAAGTAGTAACATAAAATAAAGCTCACAGCCTCTGCGAATCCAATCGAATCGAATCGTAGCATACAATATCCAGTTCAGTTCAATGTCCAGCCAAGATAGCCAGATAGACAGGCTGGCGCACAGGCAGCTCGCAGTCCAGCGTTCGAAGTCTTTCAGTTTGGTTTCAAGTTATGTTTCGGGCTGACAGTGCCGAAGAGGACGGGCAAGCAAAGTAATAAGTTCGGTTAACGAGGGTTTAATTTATGATTTGTTATGTTTCCGGTTCATGTTCAGCTTGGTTAGCTGAAAATTATTAACCATCGACTATGGTGGATGAGATGTGTTTAATACAAGTGTGAAGCGAATTATGCTTGTAAGTGTGATGAAAGGAAGGAATGAAATGAGCAAATGTAAACTTAACAAAAACTTAAAAAATGTATGCAGTGGGTCAATTACTCTTAAGTCAGACGCATGATTAGCACTTATCAGCATTATTAAGTAATAAAAAACGGGAAGATTTTCTCAAAAATTGGAAAACAAACCTCTTCATTGGAGCTTTTGAATAAAATTTAATTGTTAAAAGTGAATAAGTTTTAATTCTTATAAAATGTTAGCTTGCGCTTATATAATTTGTAATAAAAAGGTTAACATTTTTTATTTTTAGAAAATTGTAAGAGTAAATGGCTTTGACAGTCGTTTCCTCTACGAAGTACGCAAAAGGACATACATATATGTAGTGCTTTGATATGTAAAATATATTCATGTGTGCCAGTGATGTCATAACATCTGCAGCATCAGCTGGAATCAATTTTGTTTTTGGCTATCGTTTTCGAACATTTTTTTTTTTAGACTGCACTTAACCGCCCGCTGGAACACATATCTTCTGGGTAATCTCTGAACAACGGTTCGGTGGTGAGCAATCTGTGAGGTACGTTGGGCCTCATATAAGACACCTACGATGACCAACGCAAACGATATAAGGATCGCGATTTAATAATATACACCTGGAACGACCACACCCAATAGGGATGGTGGAAATATCCAGCTGGTTGATGTCCTCGGAAGATAAAAGTATCCTGTAACGTCTACTATAGCTGCAATGAGAGTAAGCAAAAATTTGGATTTGTTTTCGTGCTACGTAGAAAACTACGTAGCTTCGTCTCCATATTGACGCCTGGATGCGACTACCTTTAACCATCGTTCGGTCATGGCTACATTCAGGCTGGCGCTTCTGTAATCTTTTGCCAAGAACCGTGAGATCTCTCTATATCTGGTCATTTCAAAGCGTGTCCGGTCGTTTTATTAAGTTGCCCCTCCATGTAAACCATGCGTGCTGGAGCTATTTCATCCATTTTATGCGCTGACTATGTCAATCTCATCGAATAGCTCCTAGAGTTCGCGTTTTATACGGGACCTAAACGCATCAAGGCTCTCGCCCTGACAGAAGAGAAATGCGACGACGCTACGACCTCTTGGAACGAGCGAGATCGTGATTGGCAATTTCAAAATTGGAAAGGAAGGAATCTTTAGTCCAACCGTCGGAAAATTTAGCCTTCACGTTACTACCTCTAATAATTGAGAGAAGCTAATCGATTTCGCCGCAGGTCGGAACATGGTTGTAAGCAACACCAGATATCAACACCTCAACATTCACAAGGTTACTTGTTCTCGATCAAATTACACGCAACCAAATTGATCATATTTTGATTGACGGAAGGCACTTATCGAGTGTGTTCGATGCGCGAACGTTGCGTGGTCCAAATATCGACTCGGACCACAAACTTGTCGGAGCCAATGTGCTCACTAGGCGTGGTGTAACGTACGGACCTTCAAAGCCTTCTCAGACTAACTCTGCCGACTGCTTCTGACAACCTTTCCCTTTTCTCAAGATATATGTGAGCAGTGGAGACATATCACTCACTCCATGAATAAGGCTGCCAAGGAGGTCATTGGTTATACAAAACCTGTGACTATCACTTGGTACGGCGAGGAGAGTCTCAATGCTACTGCAGAGAAGAACGCCTCCTATCAGCGAACTCTGCCAAAGGGAATAACTGCAGCTGTAATTAGGCGATATCGAAAAAAACGATGAGAGGAGAAACGCTTTTTCTGGGTTTTCCAAAATTTTAAAATTTTAAAAAATGTGTTATTAAGAAATAACTTAACTCGCATATTGGGAGAAACAACATACTTCTGAATTCGTAGTACAGTTCCACAATTTACCATTTCACTCACCAAGCTCAAAACATTTATTAACCATGAGCTACAAAACAAGAAATCAGTAACCCTGGTTACTTATATGTTCAAGCTGCATTTGTTACCGTATGGCAGTAATGTTAAGTCCATTAGCTCATAAATACGGGGACCTCTTACAGTTAAATAAACTCATTCACAGCTTTCTTTCCGATAAATACTTTTTGGTAGGAATGGACTGTATAAAGCCAAATAGAAAGCTAATTAAAGTTGGTATCCCCAGGTATCATTGCTTTATAATATTTAAACCTATGACATACCATCAATTAGACACTGCGTAATATTAATTTTCGCTGATGATTATGCTTTGGCATAATATATTAACTTGAAGAGTCTTTGCAAGTCCACAAAATATTATTTTTTTAAAGTATATACGTACCAATAATGTTATATGGTTCAGAGGTCGAACTAAACTGCAAATGTGGCCAAATAAGCTCCATAAAATGATTCTTGATCTCCCTTTTTATTACTCCACTATACGTCTGCACGAAAAGGCAAATAAGCATGATTGATTTTATAATTATTTAGGCCAGAACTAATTTTAATATAATCTAAAATGGCATAATACACAACTAATGTGTTGATTGGTGCTTTTTAATGCTTACTCAAATTAGCTGTATTGTAGGATCAGTGCTCCTTCGTAACTAAAATTTAGATTAGGAATCGAATGTAAGTTTTTTTCGCTACTTTTCTTACAAATATAAAGTCTTAGAACAATAAGTCTTCGAACTAGTTGTAAAGCTAGTCTCCCAGATTTACTACTAAGGAAAGTAATACTTCCAACCAAAGCCATATTGGAATCCTGACAAATTCTTTCATAAGCAGACTGAATATTATAAAATGTCTTTCAATTGTAAGTATGGTAACTTTAATTTGTATAATTAATAATATCAATAATAATAATTAATAAATCACAACGAAACAAACTAAAATTATGTATCACTCCGCTATAGGATTCGCACTCAGCGCATTTCGCTCCACACCGATAAACAATTTTCTTTTTATAGTAATCCGATATCAATTAGTAATATATCTTAGTAATAAATCTTAACAAATCCTTAATCAATCCCATCTCTAAAATCTAAAAATTTCGCAGACAAAACAAAATACCGTTCACTATCTTTCGTGACGTCAGTTTCATTGTTGAAGTTAGATTACCAACTATGCCTCTTATAACTCCTAAGAACTTAAATCATCCATTAACTTCTGATCCTTCCACACTCATCACCAACTTGCACGCTTTGTCAAATCAGAGAACTCCCATAGCAATGTATAAACAACTTTTTCAGTAGTCTAAAGATACTTCTCAGAAATCATTTTTTTCATTCTTAATCCCTTCACCCTTACCTATTAAGGAACAAAACTATCATTATTAAATTTTTTTTTTATAACTCCATTTTATTAAATACAATCTGTTCTTCGAGAAACATTCAGTAATACTTATATATAATTAATTTAAAGAGGCATGCGTAAGTTAGTCCAATGACTAAATCTTACATAAAACAAAAATAAAAATAAATTTAGTGTTGATGACTGCGGATGATACCTTCTTAGTCTTCTCGTGTGAGTGAAGTTGCTAACTAGTTGTGCTGCTAGTGGTATTGGATGTGCGAATAGTCGGACTCGGTAGTTTCTGCTGATTTCAACTATTTCTTCAAGAACCGTTGGTAGCATCGTTCATATACCATGGAGCATTTATGCAAAGGCGGAGAAGTTTGGACTGAAATCGTTGAAGGATTTCTAGATTGGTCCTGGATGCAGAGCCATAAATTTGAATACCATAAGTCTATATTGGTTTAAAACTGCTTTATAAATAAGTATTTTATTTTCTGTTGTGACAGATGAGTTAGGCCCAGAAGCCAATAAAGGGATCTAAGTCTCATTCCAAGTTTTTGACGCTTTGTAAAAAAGTGGTCACGCCAGGTAAGCCGCCGGTCTAGGAGTCTCTCTAGATATTTAGCTTTATCTGCTTGCTGCAGTTGACAGTTGTTTATGTAGACTGGTGGACATGTGCCTCTCCTAAGAGTGAAAGTTACTTGCACAGATTTTTGTGCGTTCACTTTAATTCGCCATGTATCTACCCACTTGCTTATGGTTCTTAGGTTAGCTTGCAAGTTACGGGATGCTTGCATTGTATCTACGTTTTTTGCATTGATTACAGTGTCATCTGCAAATGTAGCTCTATATGTATGTTCTGACAGAGTTAAGTCCGCTGTGAACAATGTATATAGCACTGGACCCAGGACACTGCCTTGCGGTATCCCGGATTTTATTTCCTCCAAAGACCGTTTCAGTTTATAGAGCAGGCCAGGATGCCACACCTTATCAAAGGCTTATGATACATCTAGAAAAGCAGTTGCACAGTTTTTTTTTCGTTCCAGGGTAGTTCTCGAACATGTATAGACTCTATTTACTTGTTCAATGGTTGAGTGATACTTGCGGAATCCAAACTGATGCGAAGGTATGAGTTGCTTCCTCTCAATGATTGGCCTAAGCCTTGTAAGCAAAAGTCTTTCAAAAACTTTAGACATGACTGGTAGTAGAGGATAATCTGCGCTATTTTCCACAGGCCTGGAAAGTGCTCGCAACGCAAGATAGAGTTAAATAACTGCGTTATAACTCTATATCCACATTCTGGAAGTTCCTTAAGGACTTTCCCAGTGAGCAAATCATAGCCTGGAGCCTTATTACTTTTTATATTATTAATTGTTGCTTTTATTTCTCCCTTTTTAAATCCCTTGATCGGGATATCCATTTGAAAAGGAGAGTTTATGTACTCCTGGATATATATATATACTCCAAATATGTCAGCAAGTGTGTTAAGACTAAATCAAAACATTGCTCATCAAACACAAAAGTCTCAAGACCAAAACATTGTTAAACAAAACAGCCGTCAACCAAAGGTTAATATTGAAAATCGAATACCTAATCTTACGCAATTAATGTCTCAATTCATGGTTCAGTTTACTAATATGCAGACTAAGCTTCAAGAACTAATAAAAACACAAAACCAAATGGTTAAAATTTTTCTAGCTCAAAAAAGAATATGTTTAAAATATGTCAATGGAACCTCTTCGCTATGGATTCGCACTCGCAAATTTATTTACAAGCAACCACAGTCAAAGTTCAATGTCATGGAAAGAGTCTAGTAATTCTGTCCACCACGTTTCTCAATAACTGAGAACCAATTTAAACTATTTTTTGATACATTGGGACAAAGATACTTAGCAGCTGGTGATTCAATGCAAAACACACCTACTGGGGATCAAGACTTCTAACTCCGAGAGGTAGGCAACGTGGTACAGGTCTGCTGATAGGTCAAAAAAACCTGACCTTATTGATTTTGGGGTTACTAAAAATACAAATCGGAATCAAATAGTTTTTACGACAAGCTATGAGCTGTCATCTGATCATTCTCCCCTTATATTTTCTATCTATGACTCGCCAATTGAAACTTCTGCACTGTATAGATTAACATCTTCACGTACAAACTGGTTAAAATACAAAAAATATATTAGTACCCATATCAACGATAGCCCTTCTATTAATTGTGAGACTGACATTGATGATCACATATTAAAAGGCTTGTTACAGAAAAGAGGCGATGTAGAAAGGAATTGCAAAAACACAGATCTCCAGTCTCAAAACTTAAGCTAAAAGATGCCGAAAGTGCTTTAAAATCAGCTTTTAAGCACAAAGAGGACTGCGAACAAAGGACTTATGTTCAAAATCTTTCTGCTGCTGGTAAGAGAAATGAAATGTGGAAGGCTGTGAATGAATTAAAAACACCCACTGACGGAGAGCTTCCAATAAGAAGCGAATATGGCGATTGGTCTTGCACTGAAGAGGAATAAGCTAATACTTTTGCCCAGCACTAAAGCAACGTTTTTCAACCAAACCCTGCTTCGAATGGATATCAACTCAACTACGAAAGAAGTTATTATATCCAAAAAACAATATTAAATCGAAAAAGTCTCCAGGTATTGTTGAAATTACATCTGATGATGATGATAAAAGAACTCCCGGTTGTGGCTACTGAATATTTAAGAGTTCTATGAAATGGTATGTTGAAAATAGGATATTTTCCAAATGACTGGAAAAATTCAATTGTTAAGATGATCCTCCAGCAGGGTAAAGATCGAACTCAGGTAGCATCCTGTAGACCAATTAGTTTACAAAACTTTTCCAGAAAATACTCGTTGATAAACTTGCGCCAAACCTTCAAGAAGATGATATAATTCCGGTACATCAATTTGGGGTTCGGGAAAAACACGACACTGTTGAACAAGTTAAACGTATTACAAATGAAATAAGAAAAACTTTTGAAAAGAAAATGTACTGTTGAGGAATTTTTCTCGATATTTCTCAGGCATTTGACAAAGTATGGCATAAAGGACTTATATACAATATAAAGACACTTCTTCCCCCTAATGTACATCGCATTCTAGAGTCATACTTTTCAAATAGAATGTTTGCTGTTAAATAAAAAAATGTCATCTCAAAAGAAAGTGAAATTTATGCTGGCGTACCTCAAGGAAGTGTACTAGGCCTGTTACTGTATGTATTATACACAGCTGACTTGCCTGTAGATTCTAGATTTTCAACATCAACATTTGCCGATGACACAGCCATACTCAGTTGTGATAAATGCCACATTAAAGCATCTGCTAACCTGGGCGTACACTTAAGGCGAGTGGAAGAATGGCTTGCAAACTGGCGCATTAGAGTGAACGAGAGGAAATGAAAGCATCTTACGTTGACTCTTAATCATAACACTTGCCCCCCAGTTAGCAATGTTTTGAATCCGCAAACGTCCGATGTCATATATCTTGGTTTTGATCTAAATAGACGTCTTACATGGCATAACCATGTCAAGACGAAAAAGAATGCAATGAATATTAAATCCAGCGAATTGGCATTGGTTAATTCATCATAAATCGCCGCTAAGTCTCGATTGCAAAGTATTATTGTATAACAGTGTCATCCATGGCTCCCGGGCTCCCTGGTATGTAAGAAATGAAAATATACATAAGGACTTACAAGTTCCTTTTGTTATAGCTGAAATCGAACGTTTTAAACTCAAATAATCGAGCATACTTTGAGGCATCCTAAGCCACTTGCAAGATGTCTGACGAATACAGCAACGATTTTACGTCTTCGGCGAAATGATCAACCGATATTTTACTCTCATTAATCCACATAAGACGCTCAGAACTTGATTTTCAGTCAATGGCGAACGATGTAGTATCTCGTAAAGAACGGGGAAGCTGCATGTAGTAGTCAAAGACAGGAAGTCAATTTTCTGAAGAAGTATTTGCTATATCTTACTATTATATTGTTATATCCTTTTTTTGTTGTATTTTCACTGGATTCTTTGGGTACAAAAGAGCAAATTGGCGAATGCGTACTGATCCAAACTTTGCGACACGAACGAAATTGGAAGAAAGTTGGATTCTATACCAACATGGAATATGTCGCCATTTTTGGATAAACGCTGCTGCACACTAGAAAATGTGGAGAGTGCTAAGTACGCCCTGGTCCTGGTAAGCTTACCATAAATACAAATCATAGCAAATCATCTGTCGCAATTTCTGCAAGCGCCAAATGCGTATTTTGTAACGATATAAGCCATCAGATTTACAGATGCCCTCAATTTGGGAATTTAACAGCTTCACTTAGGTTTAAAGAAACGATGAGCGCTTTGTTTAAACTGTCTCAAATCGATTCATTGTAAGACCTGTCAATCCAGGCACCGCACTCTTTTGCATGCAAGGTACACATCATGGTTCAACTGTCATATTAGGCCCGCAAACTATTGCTTCAACAGCGCCAGTGAAACAGGCCGTCCTAGTCGCAATACCATCAACCGTTATTCCTGTTGCTCAAGTCGTTAATTCTGATATTGTGCTTCTCGCCACGGCAGATATTTTGATCAAAAATTGTTGTAGTACCATGTCGAGCGCTGCTAGACTCTGGGTCTCAGCTGCACTTCATCACCTCACGTCTGGCCAACCAGCTTCAACTAAAGAAAACCCAATGTGCAACCGCAGTTTCTGTTATAGGTGATATTTCATTTACATCTGAAGGTCTACAATTACTGATAACCAACCTAATTTCAATGTTGATACTTTGAACTGTAACATTCCATCGAATATTGAATTGGCTGATCCACATTTTGCTGAGTCACAACGTATTAATGTCCTCATCGGAGCGAGGATCTTCTTTGTCTTAATTTGTGCTGGTCAGAAATTGACTGTGAGGCGCATTTCAAATCAAAGCATTCTCTTTTGCCCTCCGTTGAATATTGCGTTCGTTTGCCAATGCTGCAAAGTTCTGATGTGCTTTGCATCGCTATCAACATGTCGAGCGCAAACTATCGCGAAATTCGGAGCTCAAGGCTCAATGCTCAACATTTATAGGAATATCTCAATTTGAAACATCGTTGAACCCTCGTCGAGAAAACAAATGCAGATATTTCTTGCCACGTCACTGTGTTATGAAAGAAGATAGCACGAGTTCAAAACTTCGAGTCGTATTTGACGGCTCTGCCACATCCTCATCTGAATTTTCATTAAACAATTTGCTAATGGCTGGTCCCACTATTCAGCCAAAATTATTTAACACACTTCTTCGTTTTCGTTAGAGTCGCAGCACCAGATAATCTTTTGCAGTGTATCCTGTGTGCGATTCAATTGAAAAGGATATTGAAATTTACAAATTGGACACGGTGACATACGTCACATAATCGGCATCCTTTCTAGCTATTCGAGCTCTTCAACAACTGGCTTTTGATGAATCGGCAAATTATCCTCTGGCTTCTAAGATAATTTTACGCGATTCTTATGTGGATGACTTGATCACACAGTAGAAGAGGTCATCGAAATCATGCAACAAACAAGTCAGCTTCTCAGCACAGGTAATTTTCAGCTAAAAAAATGGTCTTCAAACCATGCTGCTGTTCTAAACAAATTTCCAAGGAAGATGGCGATACGCTTCTAAGGTTAACTGATGGCACCGATATATCAAAAACTCTTGGACTTCTTTGGGACCCATCTACAGACAAATTTCTATTTTCGTATGCAAAGTAACAACTCTCGCCCGTACTAACTAAAGCTAAAGTCTTTTTACAGCGACTATGGAGAGAACGACTCAATTGGGATGAACCCCTACCACCTTTATTACAAAATTCTTGGACAAATCTCTTCAGGGATCTTAGCGCTTTACAACACTCTGTATTTCCGCGTCATGTAATGTGTTCCGGGGCTACAAATGAGATTCACGCTTTCTACGATGCTAGCCTAGAAGCGTACGGTGCTTGTGTTAATGTGCGATCATACAAGGACAATGTCATACACACCAGCTTATTTTTCACCAAATCTCGCGTGGCACCGCTCAAATCATTGACAATTCCGAAACTGGCGCTCTGCGCAGCATCACTTTTGTCCCAACTACTTCAGAATATTGCAATAATTGGAATGTTCAAATGTACTTAATCATTGCTGGTCTGACTCATCGGTTGTGTTATCATGGATCCGAGAGGAGTTTGACACAAACTCGGTTCGTTTGTGCCATACAGCAGCTCAAGGCTAATATGGAATGGCATTTCGTTCCTACTTCAATGAATCCGGCCGACATATTATCTAAAGGAGCTTCACCAAGTGAACTACAGCAGTCATCACTGTGGCTTAATGAACCAACGATTCTACAAAGGCATCAAACTGACTGGTCAAAATCATGTCTGCCTTTGCATACATTGCCTGAGGTACGCAATAGTGCATTACTAGCAATTTCGCCGTAGAATGATATATTAATTGGCTCAAAATACAAAAACTCATTTTCCACAATGCAACGTATTATTGGATATAGCTCCAAATTAGTTTGAATTTTAACGGTCGCCATCCGATGGTTCTAAACAAGCGACATCCGTTCACTCAATCTATTATAATTCACATTCATCATAAAAACCTGCACGCAGGACCTCAACCACTTTTAGCTGCAGTCAGACTTCAATATTGGCCAATTTTTGGAAGAAAGACTTGCTCGTATCATTATCAAATGTGTACGATGTTTCCGCAGTAAACCTTGACTTTTGGAGCATATCATGGCTGATTTGTCAAAAGATCGCGTCGCAGTATTACTCGTATTTTCTGTCACTGGCATCGACTATTGTGGGCCGCTTTATTATAAATCGGAAGTGTGTAACAAGCCGCCTATAAAAGCTATAAAAGTCTTTTTATTTGCTTCGCTATTAGGGCAGTGCATCTTGAACTCGTCAAGGACCTCTCAATGGCAGCGTTCATCGATTCTCTAAAGCGCTTCGTTTGTACTCGTTACAAGCCAAGAAAAATCTGTTCAGACAATGCCGAGTTGTCTGAGCTTCGTCGAATATTTGATCATAGTCCAGTCAACTTATTAAGTTCACCTCGGAATTTGAGGTACCCAGCTAAAAACTCGTGTAAACTTTTATTTTGACATCCTAAACGTTGTCTCAAAACCTACATATGGTAGGGTGTCCGCGTCTATTAAAAAATCTAAGGTTAGAAAAATTGATTTTTTTTCACTTTTTTGCAAATGCATATCTCGTTTTCTATGTCCTTTTTGCTATAAATAATTGGTTAGGGCATGATTTGGAACCCCAGGAATGGGGTTGCACAATGCGTAATGAATTTCTGGAACCTATTACGACAACGTTACCACATGCTCAAGAGGAATTGCTAAATACAATATTTTGCAACTCCAAGAGTGGTTGTGGTTCGCTATGTGGATGCAGAAAATCAGGGTTGCAGTGCTCTTTAGCTTGTGGCCAGTGTAATGGGTGAGCTTGTCTCAATGCTATACCATATCAAAGCGATTGCACTGAAGACGGAACCTTAGACCCCGAAATAATGGAAAACCTGGAGACAAATGTCGTTGAAGACGATAAAGAAGAGGAATTTGAAATACTACAGCGCTCGGAAGACGACGATGACGAAGAAGAAGATATTTAAAATTAGAAGATACGGCAACAAACTAATTAATAAATATTATATTATGGTTAACAAAAATAAAAAAAAGTTTAATAATTATGTATTTATTTATAAATATTAAACTTTTTATTGCGTTTTTTTGATCAGGACAACCGGATAACCTTAAATGATTCTCTAACCGCACGCTCTCCGCCCTCTATCACGAAAAAGATTCAAAGTATAAAAAAAGTTTTAGACAAAAGTTGTATGGAATTTAATCCTCTACAATATACAAGTATTAAAAGCCCATAGGAAACGAGATATTTTCAAAAAAGGTGAAAAAATCGATTTTTCTAACCTTTGACCTTGTTTAATAGACGCGGACACCCTACGATCATATGTAGGTTTTGAGACAACGTTTATGATGTCAAAATAAAAGTTTATACGAGTTTTTTGCTGGGTACCTCAAATTCCGATATTCTTACCTTATTTTGACTAATTTGACTGGACTATCAGGCACATCAAAATTATAAAAAAATAAATGTTGCCTGAATGATGAAATTGAGTGGAGTTTTATGCCTCCTCTTGGAGGTCGCGGTGAAAAAAAGCAAAGTACGACTTATACCGCTCATTTAGTCTTCAGTTTTAGCGATATACAAAATTATCAAATTTTCATATACCGCTGTAGATGGTATGTTGGGCTCGGGTGAAGTAAGATTCATTAGACAAGTGATAAACAGCTTGGCTTGATGGTTCGCCTGATCTCCAGGCTGACGTTGTTGTTGCTGGTTATCTCTGTCCCAAGATAGACGAAGTTTTCTACAACACTGAAGTTGAAATTCTCCATCGTGACAGACCGTCCAAGACGCAATGACAGCGTGCGAGTAGACACCAAGTACTTTGTCTTGTCCTCATTCATCGCTAGACCCATGGCCGAGAGTGTTTTTCAATCTGTGAGAACGCTTTGTGACTCGTTTTTCTTGTGTTCCGATTTTATCATTATCACCCGCGTACAGGAGCAGCATCACTTGCTTCTATAACACATTGACTTGGTCTTTTGTTCAAATGATTTAAAATTATATTAGTGACACTCTGCAAGGAAGTCACCATAAATAAAAGTAACATAAATAAAATTGTCTTACAAAGTGCCTACAATAGTGTACCCCAACCTCCCAACCCTCGAAGAAACCATATAACGTTCCTCGGTGGAACAAAGAGTAAGGGAAGCTTAAAAAAGCCAAAAATCAAGCCTGGAGAGAAGTTAACAGAGATATGAGTATAGAAAAAATAAAAAATTAAAAAAAACAAACGCACAGTTCAGAACTAACATGAAGCATACATCCTGATTCCAAATGCGAACTTATTTGGATTAAAATCAGATAATTTTGTGGCCTTCACAAATCAACATCAATTCTTTGTGTGAAAGACGAAGATACAAACAAAACAGACACAGATGGAAGTAATATAGCCGAGGCTTTTGCAAAACATTGGTCTTCTCTATCCGAAAAGAAAAAATTTATTAAAGAAATAATTAACAATATTTTAAAAAAAACATTCCCCAGACGTATAAAATAGTACAATAGTCCCAATTCATAAAAAAACATATCATTAAACCCGTGTATCTCAATAATTTTAGATCATATATTAGGAAAAATTCGCTGAAAATTGGCAGAGACGTTAAATACATCATTATAAATAGAATGTCAAAAGTCCCCGACGATACTACATATACAAAAAATTTTATTCAAAGGTCCATTTTTCTCGAAAACAGTAAGTTTTGTCGTAAAAATATGTGAGACAAAGTTGTAGATCATACAATTCTCTCCAAACTGGTTCAGTCACTTTTTCTTTTACGATTCACCATTCTTGAGATATCGCGGTTTTAATAATTAGAAAATTCGTATTTTTCATAGTCCGCACTAAAATGCAGTCTGTAGACGTCATCGGACGCTTCTTATAAATGAAAATAAGAAACTATTGGTTTGTGTTACTTACACAATAAAACTTGAATAAATTGAATGAGTATTTTAAAATAAAAGACTATACTGTCAGTCCCTAACTAAAAGGGAATTTCCCTTCGACGGTAGCCTTGAGTAACGTCTGCTATCTACGTCATTGTTCGAGTGTGGAGCTCATTTGAATTGCGTTAAAGAAATGCTTCTATCTACAAGATATGATGCAATTAGAGAACTTGATGGATCCTAGTGTTTATCAAAGATTTATAAAAAGGATTTTTTACTGATAGACGTTCTGATAAATTAAATTGTGGAACTTCAACGGATAATGGTGATTGACCAATCAATGATGAAGTGTATGAAAACAGATGGAGGTGTTGCTCGAGGGAGAAGTTCGCAAAAAAGTGTCATTAGTAAATGGGATTATGGCATGCATACGATGAATACTGTGTGTGAAGGATTGGAAGATCTCGCCAATGTTAGAATGGACACAACAGACCAGCTTGTGGATGCAAGCGATTCTCGTGTAAAGAGAGATATTAATAAACTTGTGGAGTGGCTCTCATCATACTTCATCATATTTCAACGCATGAGCATTACTAAGACATTTAAAGATGAACTTGAAACATTCTTCGCATATGAATTAGCTCCTTACGCATTATCACACTTTGATGAAGTGGGAATGCGTAAAACTATGAAGTCAGCTCTTTACAATTGCTTTGAATGTTTTTTTTTTTTTTTACTTTTTTTTTTTCTTATTTATTGTATCTCCTTTTCTTAGGACTAACAATAATTAACAATAAATTCTTAAATCTAAACTTATAATATGTACTAGCCATCCAGATGGAGGCTAGTAATCTACAGCGGCTCTAAGAACTTAACACTGAGCTTGGGAGGTCATTTCTCCTGAGTCGCGTTGTGTTATTTTGTTGAGTGAGATCTCTTGCGAGCGGGTTTGGGTGATAGTCGAGTTTTTGAGAATAGTCTCGCTTTGTTCGAGCTATTTCAGACTGCACAGTTGGGATATTCAGATCTCTGCAAATACAATCGTTTCGAATGTACCATGGTGCACCAGTTATTGTTCCAAGAATTTTAGATTGAGCTCTTTGAATTATTTCCACATTGCTGGTGCTTGCATTGCCCCATAGCTGGGATCCGTATGTCCAAATAGGCTTTATTACTGTATTATAAAGCAACACCTTGTAATCCAGATTTAAGGGTGATCGTGAATTAATAATTCAGTGTAGGGAGTTGGCCTTCATCTTTATTTGTGTTTTCTTCGCTCCAATGTGTTTACGGTATGTGAGTCGTCTTTCGAGATGGATGCCGAGATGCATGACCTCATTGGCCTGTGGGATCGTAATATTGTTCAGAGTTAGCGTAGGGCAAGTATCTATTGAGCGTGAATGTAACGTGTTTACTTTTTTGTTCATTGACTTTTATCCGCCAGTTGCCCAGCCACTCTTCGAGATGGGTGAGGTGATCTGCAAGTCGACTTGTTGCTTGTATTGGGCATCGGGACCAGCTTAATATTGCAGTATCGTCAGAGGTTGTGGTTGATTGGGATATCTGATGTGTATAGCACGTACAGCATGGGACCGAGTACGCTACCTTGGGGCACACCAGCTTTGATTTCCGACTTTACTGTTAGAAAATCATTTTGTCGCACAACGAAGGTTCTTTCGCTGAGATACGACTCAAGAACCTTGTGAGTATTTTGTGGGTGCCACACATTAACTTTGTACTTAAGCCCCTCGAGCCAAACTCGATGAAACGCTTGGGCAATATCGAGAAAGATTGCGGAGCAGTATTCACGGTGCTCAAACGCATTTCGAATCTCTGAGGTAATACGATTGACTTGTTTAATGGTGCCATGCTTTTCGCGAAAACCGAATTGATGGGTAGGGATGATATTTTGGAGTGTACTGGCTTATTTTTGTGAGAAAAATCTTTTCAAAGAGCTTGGACAGACATGATGCCACCTGAGTTTTATCCTTACCGGGCTTCGGGATCATGACAATGATTGATTTTTTGCACTGGGTGGGGAAATAACCACTTTTTAGAATGGCATTGAACAGTTTGGTAATATAATTAATAGCTGGACTGGGGAGTTCCACGATTATTTTTGGAGAAATAAGATCATGACATGCAGCCTTTTTTGGGTTAAGTTGATTTTTTCTGATGTTTTTAAGAAATTTAGAGCTTTTTTTTGTGAGAGACATTCAATGTAACGTCTCTGGGCGAGCTAATCTTCAATTTTGAGGGCCGTGGTCAGCTCACAAGTAGCTGTTTTCAGCCTTAATTTTGCAGCTGGAGATCTCAAGTTTTGCCATTATCTTCTTAGGCGGCGTTTTTTTGCAACCAGGTGTTCAATGTGACTATTTGTTATTCAATGATTTGTCGTTGGAGGTGCATTAAATTGTGGTGTACAGTGTTTTGCTGCAGCAGTAATAATTGAGTTAAGGGCACTGACAGAGTTGTCTATATCCATTTCGCAGTTGATTCCAGGGTTGAGTTCAATGTGGCTGCTTATATATTTTTTGTATTTAAGCCAATTTTTGTTGTAAGCGGAGAGAAAACTGGGATTTCGTTTGTATTGTGGGTATTCCAATAGATTAAAAATTATGGGAGAGTGATACGATGACAGATCTGCGAGTGATTCTTCAGAAATTAATCTGGTTGAGATTTTTCGTGTAATTGCAAAGTCTATAAGATCCGGTATTTTCATTGGATCTGTTGGCCAGTAAGTGGGACTGCATGGTGAGACATAGACAAGCTTGTTTTGAGTGTCTATTAGTGCTTTATAGAGCTGTTTCCCTTTGGGATTTGAAAGCCGTGATCCCCAATGGGTATGTTTCGCGTTATAATCTCCTGCAGCTAAGAAGCGATCACCCAATGTGTTAAAAAAGTCTATGAACTGTTTTTCGGTTACAGTAAAACGAGGGGGGCAATAAATTGCCGATAATGTGAGATTCCAAATTTTGTTTGCACCTTTATCGAAGTGGCTTGGAGGTAATTGGTTGAGAATCCCTGTAGAGAATAGTGTTTTATTTTACTTCTATTGAGTATGCCAGTTCCTCCATGGGCTTTTCCGTCTGGGTGGTTTGTGGCGTAGAATGTGTAACCGGGAACTAGGAAATTGTATTTATTTGTGAGGTGTGTTTCTGCGAGATGCATAACGTCTACGTCTCGTTCCTTTAGAAATATTGAGAGTTCGTGCTTGTGCCGAGAAACACCATTGGCATTCCAGAGGCATATATTTAAAGTGCTCATTTTTGGCTTTGTTGGGCTACGAGCATTTGTATTTGTTGCATAGTGTTTTGCATAAATGCCATGAATTCCATCATGCTTTGCTGCATTGATGCAATCATAGCTTCCATGCTATTTTGGGTGGGTTTTGTGCTGGAACGTTGATGGAAACCTTATGCGGCACGGTTTGTGAGTTTAGATTTTGTGTGGTGTTGTTTAGTCCTGATTTCAATGCATTTGCAAAAGACACACCGGGTGTAGTTGTGTCTAGCTGCAGAACAACGTCGTCGGACATCTTCATCTGTTGATATCATATGTTGATATAGTTTTTCATCGATCTATGAAAGTTCCAACAAACCAACAACAATTTCTTGCAATTACTCACAATAAGTCTCGCTTCATTTCAATATTATGTGAAGAATTTACAGCTGCTGGTATTCCAACAAAACAAGCTGATAATGATGCTGATGTCCTTATAACTGAAACAGCAATAGAACAATGGAGAAGCTCAAATACAACTGTCGTTGTTGGGGAAGATGTTCATTTGTTGATATTACTGACAGCACGGACTTCAAATGATAAAATTCTTTACTTTTTGAAACCTAGGAAAGCTCAAGTGCAATAGATTCATCACAAAGTCTGACTGCATATCCGAAATGTCAAGCACACATTTTATTTTTTTTGCGATACTACATCAGCAGTTTTTAAAAGAGGTAAAATATCAGCATTCAAATTGTTCAAAAAGCGAAATGATTTAACTAATTGCGCAAAAGTATTTACAAAGATTGACACTTCTATACACGACATCGTTGCAAATGAAATTAGTTTTCTTCTTGCAATGTATGATGCTCCAAAAAAAAATTGATTCCATAGACAAATATAGATATTTGAGGTTTGTAAAATCTGCATGGAACAATAAAATAGTAGAGTTGCCTTGTCTGCCTCCAATGTGTATTATCAAGTTCAAGTGTGGCTAGGCAATGAGCTAGACCCAGAAGGATGGGGTTGGAAATTAAAAGATAATTATTTGGAGCCAATTCAAACTCTACTCCCGCCTGCTCCAGAAAAACTGCTTCATATTATTTTTTGTAAATGCAAGACGGATTGTAGTAAGTGGGTCTATTTAGTTCGCCAGTATGCATCAATTGTCAGGGTCAGACTTGCACCAAAATTGAAACCAATAACACAGATGAAAATATTTATGATATTAATGAAGAGACAATTGAAACATCTCTTTTCTTAGAACAGCAAACAGAAATTCTACAAGAAGATGTAAATGAAGACGAAGAAGATGTAGACAATTATCTAATATAATAATATTTAGAAAAAAGCAACCTATTCCACTTTGATCATTAGCAATCTTACCATTCTTTCAATCAATAGGATACGATCTGATCAAACTTTCTTTATAACAATAAATCGTGGAGTATACCTACTGGGGAAACCACGTTAAAAAAATGCCAAGTACATTACCTCATAGGTGGTGCGGAAATGTGTGCATATTATGAAAAATACGAATTTTCTAATTATTAAAACCGCGATATCTCAAGAATGGTGAATCGTAAGAGAGAAAGTGACTGAACCATTTTTGTAGAGAATTGTATGATCTACAACTTTGTCTGACCTATTTTTACGATAAAACTTACTTTTGACCTTGAATAAAATTTGTTGCACATGTAGTATCGTCGGGGACTTTTGACATTTTATTTATAATGATGTATTTAACGTCTCTGCCAATTTTCAGCTCTATGCGAATTTTTCCTGATATATGACTTTTTTTTGTCTATTTTGACTGGACTAGGTGTAGCGCATTGGAGTAGAGTGGAGCTGGTGTAATCCATCAGTGGCTGTTGTGAACTTTGGTCCTCTGTGATTTCCTCACTTGATGTGTTTGTACTGATTTGTTCTGATCCAGCAGAAATGATCGGATCAGAATGTGTAAAGTTGCTTGATCCAACAGCATTTGTTGGATTTGTATTTTACGATTTTAGCTAATCCAAAGATTTTACGTCGAATAGATTTTGGACACGCCTTCAAAGTAATTGAATATCTGTTACGTATTTCTGGCTTAAAGTAGAAACCGAAATAGAATTGTGTAATACATTCTTCAACGGATCTTGTTATGTCGCTGGCTTTAATTTATATTCCAATATCTTGTATGTTTTTTACCATACTCTTAAAAAAGTCATGTGTAACAGGAGGCACACTCTCTTCTAAGCCATCTCCATGGATACTCGTAGTCCCAATGGTGTTGACGCCTTCCGATGCAACTTCGTTGCTCCTTCCCTCATATGTTATATTTGCATCTTGAATTTGTTTCTGTGCAGCACAAATATTTTGCTTAGTACTTTTAGAGTCGTCCGACTTAAGAACTGCATACTTTCCAGTGCCTTTCGAAAATTGTAATTTATGGATTTCCTTAAGCATTTGGTTGCTCATGGAAGATTTTGTAGTTCTCCTTTGATATTCACATCTTCTACGTTTGTTTCGCCATTTCGCAAACTATTATGTACCGCCGCCTGTCAACTTTTTCATAATTTTGTCCATAACAAAATCCTTACTTACTTACTTAAATGGCCGTCAACCGTCTACCGGTCATGGCCGCGTCCAGGAAAGAGCGCCAGCCTCCATAATCCTGTGCGCGCTGGCGCCAGTCGTTCTGAATGCCAAGTACGGAGAGATCTCTCCATACCTGGTCATTCCATCGAGTGCCCGGTCCTCCTCTATGTCGGCGTCCACCAATCAAGTTTGGGCCCCCCATGTAAACCATGCGTGCTGGAGCTCCTTGTCCATTCGAATGAGGTGCCCAGCCCAGTGCAGCTCGCTGGAATCTTATGCGCTGGACTATGTCCACCTAATCGAATAGCTCGGGCAGCTCGCGGTTCATACGGGACCTAAACTCATCGCCGATGCTAATAGGACCAAAGACCTGCGAAGAATCTTCGTCTCGAAGACTTCCAACGCTGTCTCATCCGACTCAATCACGGTCCATGCCTCTGCGCCATACAGTAGGACCGGGATATCACCGTCTTATAGATCCTCATTTTCGACCGTCGAGAGAGGCTGTTTTCTCATTTGCTTGCTCAGCCCAAAAAGAATCTGTTTGCAAGCGTGATTCTTCGCCTGATCTCCAGGCTGACGTTGCTGCTGCTGTGATCTCGATCCGAGATAGACGAAGTTTCACAACACTGAAGTTGAAATTCTCATCGTCACTGACCGTCCAAGACGCATGACGAGAAAACATCAAGTACTTCGTCTTGTCCTCGTGCACCGCTAGACCCATGAGCCGCGACTGTTTTTCAATCTCTGATAACGCCTTGCTGACTGGGCATGGCTGCGTAGCGATGATATCGATGCCATCGGCGTAGCGAGCAGCATCACTTCCTTTTGGAAGATCGAGCATCGACAGTAGTTCTGTATCGCCTACTGGCCTAAAACCTCTCTTGGTATCAAAGGGGTCGGAGAGGTTTTTCCCCACCCTGACAACGCTTTGTGTGTTAGATAGCGTCGCCATGCAAAGACGGACAATCTTTGCCGGGATACCTAGTGCAGACAGGGCGTCGAAGAACTTCGCTCTTATCGGCGTGTCGAAAGCGGCTTTGTAATCGACAAATAGGTGGTGAGTGTCTTTGTTGAACTCACGGGTCTTTTCCAAGATTTGGCGTAATGTGAATATTTGGTCACTGGTCGACCTTTTTGGTCTGAAGCCACACTGATATCGTCCTATCAGTGAGTCGGTATATGGCTTCAGCCTATTACACAATACGCCCGACAAGTCTTATATCCAATGGAAAGGGACTTATGGGGTCTCCTTTCTTAAAGATAGGACAGAGAACACTGAGATTCCAGTCATTGGGTATGCGTTCATCGGACCATATTCTTGCATAAAAGCTGGTGCATACTCCTAACCAACTCTTCGCCGCCGGTCTTAAATAACTCAGCTGGCAGCCCATCAGAGCCTGCCGCTTTGTTATTTTTCAGCTTTTTAATAACTGAATCGACCTCGTAATAGTCCGGTGGCTCTA
The DNA here is from genome assembly GCA_035044805.1 of Leucophenga maculata. Taxonomy (NCBI): domain Eukaryota; kingdom Metazoa; phylum Arthropoda; class Insecta; order Diptera; family Drosophilidae; genus Leucophenga; species Leucophenga maculata. The sequence continues at coordinate 172,935 of JAWNNP010001048.1, forward strand.
CAATAGTGCCATCATTAACTGGTGGTTCCGGTGTCATTTCTCTTTCGGCGGTATTGTGCGCTTCATCGCCTCCGAGTAGGTTGGAGAAATAACTCCTCCATAATCTCAATGATTCCTGTTCATCCGTTACCAGACTTCCATTCTCATCCTTACAGAAAGTTACTCCGGGCTTAAAACCTTCAGTCAGACGCTTGACCTTTTGGTAGAATTTTCGAGCTTCATTTCTGTTACGGAACATCTCAACATCCTCAAACTCCCGCCTTTCTTGCTCCTTTTTCTTGCGTCTGAAAAGGCGTTTCTCCTCTCTCCGTTTCTCTCGATATCGCTCTCTAACAGCTCGCGTTGCTCCCGACTGCAGAGTTCGCTGATAGGAAGCGTTCTTCTCTGCAGTAGCATTGCGACACTCCTCGTCGTACCAAGAATTCTTCACAGGTTTTGTATAACCAATGACATCCTTGGCAGCCCTATCTATGGAGCGGGTAATATGTGTCCACTGCTCACATATATCTCGAGAAATCGGAGAGGTTTCCCGGAGCAGTCGGGAGAGTGTGTTTGAGAAGGCTGTGGCGGTCTGCTCTGATTGCAGCTTGCCGACGTCTAGCCTTCGTTGCATGTTGGAACGTGCGGCATGCACTACGCTGAGCCTAGTGCGTACCTTGGCTGCGACAAGATAGTGGTCCGAGTCAATGTTGGGACCACGTAACGTTCGCACGTCCAACACGCTCGATGCGTGCCTTCCGTCAATCAGAACATGATCAATTTGGTTGCGTGTTTTTTGATCAGGACTCAGCCATGTAGCCTTGTGGATGTTAAGATGTTGAAATCTGGTACTACTAACTACCATGTTCCGACCTGCGGCGAAATCGATAAGCCTCTCTCCATTATTGGAGGTAGTGTCGTGAAGGCTAAATTTTCCGACGGTTGGGCCAAAGATTTCTTCCTTCCCAATCTTGGCGTTGAAATCGCCAAGCACGATTTTGACATCGTGTTTGGCACAGCGCTCGTACAGCGTTCCAAGCGCTCATAGAATTCATCTTTAGCATCGTCGTCTTTCTCTTCCGTCGGGGCGTGCGCACCAATCAGGCTAATATAAAAATATTTAGCCTTGATGCGTATAGCGGCTAGACGCTCGTCAACAGGTGTGAACCTAGAGACGAGGCCACGTAGTTTCCTACTCACCACGAAACCACATCCAAATTCGTGCTTACTCGCATGGCAGCTGTAGTAGATGTCACAGGATGCTTTTTAGAGCAACCCTGCCCTATCCATCGGATTTCTTGGATTGCGGTGATGTCAGCCTTGCATTTTTCGAGGACATCAGCCAGCTGGATACTTGCACCATCCCAATTAAGGGTGCGGACATTCCAGGTGCATATCCTTAAATCATTATCCTTATGGCGTTTGCGGGGGTCGTCAACATTCAATTCCTTCCGAGGCTTTCCTTTAGTTTTCATTGGGGGGTTTTTTTTTAAAGTGGCGGGTCCCAAGCCCAGCGCACCAACCCCTTTTTAAAGGAGAGGGGGCCCCTTCGCCTTCTCACGTTAGCTCACCTCTGAACGGATGTTCAGAGGCTACCCAGGAGATACGTGTTCGCTTGGACCGTTTGACACAAGAATCATTGTTGACCATTCCCAGGTGTATGGCAGTCAACAACTTTCCACACATTGTGTACTTGAGCAAACGAATCCCAATCTCCCGAATCAAAATCATAGTTGATATATTTTTTTAAAGACTCAAGCGAGACTGGGTATATGTAAACTTTTGAATTCTTTCTTTTGCTTTCGTCAGGAGGTGCAACTTCATTCGTTGCGTTTGTGTTTAAAAGTTGTTTCTTTGGCATTCCAAATATTTTATATTGCACAGGCAACGGACACGGATTCAAATCAATAGAATATTTATAACGAATTTCTGGTTTGAAGTAGAAATCGTAGAAGAATTGTTCAATACATTGGTCAACTGATCTTGGTACGTCGCCTTCCTTAATTTGTGCCTCTGTACTTGTACTTAAAACTGAGTACAGCTTTACAAATTTGATAATTCCATCTAGACTGACTAATAAATGCTTTCTTTGAGCCCGAAGTAATGATAATGGACTCAAATGATCCAGGTGAATAGTATGGTATGGTGGTCGTGAATTCATACTGACCACTTGGAACTAGAAACACTGCATACCTAATTGATTTTCTGCCATTTTGTTTTGATGGAATCCTGACTTTATGTCCATTACTGAAAACACCTTACCTTCTAAATATTCAAAACAAACTTCTATAAAAGGAAACGGATAATAACCCTTTACGATCATTTTCTTCGTAAGAACAATAGGTGACGCATAAGGTGATTTAGTATGACGAATTATATTTTTCTCTAGCAATTCGCTTATGATACGATGAACGTAGTTTTTCTCCGGGGAACTTTAAACATGAGTGTCTGCGCTTAGTCTAATTGTTGTTTCATAGTTCATATCTTCAATTGTTTGTCTCTTATTTGTAATTTCCACAATTTCTGTATATTTCATCGCTAATTCTAATCTTCAGTTTTCTTTTCCTTAACTACATTCGGTTTTTCTTGATATGTTCTTCCTTTTCAACGTCTAATTCTGATTGTTCTTCTTATTCCTTTTCATTATTGTGTTCTTCTAATTTCAGTTTTCTTGCATCTATGTCTTCGGAACCCCTTATAACTTTATTAAAATATTCCTCATTTTGATTTTTAAATTCATCAAATTCATTTATTTTTGGCTTCATGCCTAATGATATATCAAAATTAAACAAAAAATTTCTGCCCAATAACAACTTGCAGACTAGATTCATTCCTTTTCCCTGACTATCTAATTTAATGACAACTGAAATACTGAAAAAATGAACAGTAAGACTTCTATTTCCGATTCCGATATGTAATCTAACTCCCTTTTATCAAACTAGTTGTGGAATATTTCTATCTATTTTGAAAGCAACACTCACCCTCCTAACAAAATCCATCGCCTGTTCTTCGTAGTCGTAATGCATGGTGGCCTTCATTGGACACTCATTAAATCAGTTCCCCGATTGATCGCACTTGAAGCATGAATCCCTTGGGCGTATTGGCTTGGAACATTCCTTTGCAAAATGTCCCATGCTCAAACAATTGAAGCATCGTACATCGTTTTCAATAACCACTACTGGAATCCTCTGTTGGTCCTCAGTTTTCTTAATAACCTTCTTATACCATGCTAAATTTTCTTTTAGCTGCAGCAAGGTTGAAACGTCTTTAAAGCTAAGTGTTACCATTAGGTCGTCTCCAATGCCATTAATAATGTATTGGATCAGTTCCCTCGCTGTTGTCAGTGCTTTGCGTCTATTTCTTGCCTTTATAGCAGCTTCTAGTTATTATTCAGCTATTTTCAGCTATTTCAGTTACTTTTTCGTCGCATTTAAAAGATGCTGCTGAGATTTCGAAGTCCGATACTCATTTGTCAATAGCCAGCTCGTCGTCTGCCTTCCGTCGTAGTGCCATGAATTCCTGTTGTAGTACTGACCGATGTTCTTTTGAGTTTTGTGATGTCATTGCGACTGCTGCTGCTGTGAGAAAACCGCGCGACTGCGACTCTGCTTGTTGCTTCAAATAATTAAATCCGCCGGAATCATGGTGAACACCGCTTACTTCGACCAAACAGACTTCCTGCACCTCGAGTTGAGTCTCCGGGAGCACGCTGTTCGCAATGCCTTGTGCACGTTAGCGCAATTAATTTTTCCGATAATGCACGCAGTTGTGATTAGTGGCAATTGGGAATATTTGGAATGCCAAAGAAACAGCTTCTAAACACAAACGCAACAAATGATGTTGCACCTCCTGACGAAAGCAAAAGAAAGAATTCAAAAGTCTCGCTTGAGACTTTTAAAAAATGTATCAACTAGGATTTTGATATGGACTAAATTATGAAAAAGTTGAAAGTTGGCAACACAGAAAAGTTTGCGAAATGGCGAAACAAACGTAGAAGATGTGAATATCAAAGGAGAACTACAAAATCTTCCATGAGCAACCAAATGCTTAAGGAAATCCATAAATTACAATTTTCGAAAGGCACTGGAAAGTATGCAGTTCTTAAGTCGGACGACTCTAAAAGTACTAAGCAAAATATTTGTGCTGCACAGAAACAAATTCAAGATGCAAATATAACATATGAGGGAAGGAGCAACGAAGTTGCATCGGAAGGCGTCAACACCATTGGGACTACGAGTATCCATGGAGATGGCTTAGAAGAGAGTGTGCCTCCTGTTACACATGACTTTTTTAAGAGTATGGTAAAAAACATACAAGATATTGGAATATAAATTAAAGCCAGCGACATAACAAGATCCGTTGAAGAATGTATTACACAATTCTATTTCGGTTTCTACTTTAAGCCAGAAATACGTAACAGATATTCAATTACTTTGAAGGCGTGTCCAAAATCTATTCGGCATAAAATCTTTGGACTGATCCGATCATTTCTTCTGGATCAGAACAAATCAGTACAAACACATCAAGTGAGGAAATCACAGAGGACCAAAGTTCACAACAGCTACTGATGGATTACACCAGCACCACTCCCGGTGTTTCCAATGCGCTACACCAGCAGTTTTCAACATAAACAGAAAGTCCCGTAAATTATTTTAAGCCATTGAACCGTGAATGTTTAGTAGATGAGATCTTTCAACGACACAAAACTGCAGTAGATATTCTATCAGTGGAAATTCTGCATTCACCCGCGACTTTCGATTTGGCTAATTGAACTCTGCTTAAAAAAACTGAAAAAAAATTTTTTTTTTCAAATTTGGACCATGTATCTTAATGTTAAATACTCGCTTCGCACAAGATCTGGCACACTGTCAACGAAATGTCCTTGGAGCAGTTCACAGCGAACACGGGGTGCATAACGTCAATTACTTGTGTTGTGATAGTTTGGAACTGTGTAGCTTGTATGTGCTATGTCGTTGAGATTAAAAAACTGATCAGTCAACTTGTATCAGAAGACACGTCCTTGGTAGACATTCCACCGCAGGTGCTGCATTGGCTCGAGCTTGAAAGGCACACAAATTTCGATAAATGTTTACTTTCGATTATTACAGCCGAAACGCTAAACCGCTGAGGGCCAACGAACTGGCGACGGAACGTGTGTCGTTCTCCTGCGCTGCGCGATACACAATCTGTGGATTTTACAGGTTCCACGAGTTACCGACCCGGATTTAATTGCTCAAATTGAGCTACATATCCAACACGGCTTAGTCTGGAACATCTGGAGATATAAATACTACGCCTCAGCTGGGTTTAATATCGCAAAGTTATATCCAAAATGAAAAAATTTCGATTGAGATCAATTAATCAGTTCATGATATTCAAGAGAATAAGGATTATCAGTAAATTTAAAAAAAAAAATTTACTTCCAACTCAAAGGACAAATAATCGAGAGCAGGAAGACACGCCGATGTCCGATTGGGACCATTTGCATATGCATTGTTTGATAATGCACAGGTCTAACAGTATGAACAAGTGCAGAAATTAATTAATACAAAAGAGTTCGCCAACCACACAATCACACAGCTCCTATTCAAACAGCCATGCTCTCAACAACTGCTACAACAACAATTACAACATCGTCGCCTCTTCTTCAAACATGTTGTGTAAACACAAAATCAATTTGCACATCTACTGGTTCAGCGAACCAGTTGCAACAAATCGGTTCGAACTTTGACGACGAACTCGTCCCTGCAGACGGAATCGACCCAATCAACAAAAACTCCAACAACCCACAAACAAATGATAATAAAAAGAAGTAAACTGCGAAAATCAACAAACCCCACCCATGTACGATCAAGTTGTAGAGCGCATCAATGCACTTAACAACGCGCTTAAAGAGAATGTAGGCCAAAATTATATCCTAAAGACTCTGTCTAACAACGAAGATCAAGTCCAAACTTCCGAGTCTGTTCACTACTCTACACAAGCCAAGAGAAGAACGAGGTAACAAAGTAGTGCTGCGTCACTTGCACTATTCTTCGGACATAGAACATCTAAAAGCTGAATTAAAGGAAATAGGTCATGACTTTATTAACATACGTAATATTGCACCGAAATCAACCAAAAAACCTCTTCCGGTATTTTTGTCGAACTGAAGTCAAATAATAACAACAAAGTTATATACGGTATTACCTCCTTACTGCAAACCAAAGTACAGTTTGAGCCTCCGCATCATAAAAGAAGCATAGCACAATGCAGCAATTGCCAAAAATAGGATCATTCTCGCAATTACTGCACCAGAGACCCGGTTTGCGTTAAATGTGCTGGAAGTCACAAAACTTTAGACTTTAACACGCAAAGAGACAACAATATTATCAGGTGTAAGCTACGCTCAAGCGGCAAAATCTGCTTTGTCCTCTCAAACGTCTCATCAGACATCGTCAACCAGCTCATCACAAATTGCACCGTCAAGCAATGACATGGCAGAGCTAAAAGGAATGACCTTATTCAGCAAATGACAAACATTATAAACATAATATTACACTTTTAGCAAGAAAAATTGGACCATGGACGATAACTTAAAAATAATAATTTGGAACGCAAATGGTCTTTACCAACACCTAGAACTAACAAATTGTCTACAGGATAACAATATATACACCAATCTTTCAGACGGAACAGCCCACGGCGGTACTGCAATAATAATAATAAGGACTATTAGGTATGCAGAGCTAACAAACTTTGTCAAAGATTATAGAAATTAACAATTTTATGTGTTGTAGTTTATTTTAACGGCGAGTGCCGGAGTTGATCACCTCAAGTGTCTTCTTTAAAGTAGCCTCGGACTCGAAGCATCGTCCACGGCAGAGAGCTAGGACAGGGCCTCATGTCGCTAAACTGATATATGCAATACGTTGCTAGAACGGGGCCTCGTGTCGCTAGGCTGTGCGTTTGCAATGCGTTGTTTGTGACGGGGCCTCGTGTCGCTTGGCGTCTCTTTCTTTTTGCGGTCTGTGCACTAACATAACCGAAAAATTCATGCACACTCGCTCTCGCTCTGAGCAAAATCAGTTCGTTTGTCTTTCTTTTGGTTTTCGGTTGAGTGTTATCGGGTGCAGCAGATGACCGAACAAATTAAATGCTCAACTCAAAACGGTTTTTTTGTTGTTTTTTGTTTTGTTCACTTTGCCTTGATTGCAATTTTGCCCTTTCGTTTGCATAAAACTGTACCTGAAAATTCTTTTATGTAAAAATATAAATTCTCAATACTTTTATTATGTATATCTTTATATATATAATTCTTCTGTACGTGTGTTCACAGTGAACTCCTCCTAAACGGCTGGACCGATTTTGACGAAATTTTATGTATGTATTTGAGTGGGTCCCCGGATGGTTTAGATTCATTCATTGAGACAAAGACTAGCCCGTCAACGAGTCACCGACACATTCAGAACACGCGAACAACAGCGTTTACAAGTGTATCGCGCATTGACGCGTACATCACTTCTTCGCTTTGCGTTTGAATATGAGTCGGACATCGATTATTCGTCACATTCACAAATTGTAATCGATGCTATGAACAAACAATGCCATTTGCCATGACTATTAATAAGTCACAAGGTCAAACAATGTCGATTTGTGGGATGGATCTAGAAAATCCAGTCTTTTCACATGTGGCGTGTTCTCGCGTTGGAAAACCGTCAAGTTTATTCATTTAAACTCCTCAGGAATTGACTAAAAATATTGTTCATCAACTCGCACTAAGATAAAATTAAACAAACATTATTGATTATAATAAATGGTTTTTCGAAAAATTATTATATTCAGGCATGCTCCCATTGCCATTTACTTTTTCGTTTTGCGATTCCATATCAAATTATATTTGAATCATACGTCAAACCTATACAAATTTGCATTGAAATTGACAGCAAACACAAAGAAATCGAATAGTTCTGATTAATATTTTACTGAAATCGCAAAACGCAAAACTAAATGACAATGGGAGTGTTGATTTATGCATCCCTCATCCGATATTCAACACGACATGTTGAGTAGAGCTGTGGTGTGTATGCGCAGCGAGCGCGCGTCTGCTAAAAAAAGAGTTCAGTCTCTCGGTTACCTACAGCACGTTCACTCGTTTCGTTAATAAGTTCATATATTGTCATTATATATATATATACATTATTCTTATAATCTATATTGTAATCCACTGCTAATAACTAATCTGAATATCATATTAAATAATAAATCTAACAGGTTATGGGCCCAGGAGCCTTAATACAAAAACAATTACAAGAATTAAAAAGGTTTTAAAATTAAAACGTGCATGGCCTTCGTACCTGTGTGGAGCGAAGAGTGTCTCGGCGTATTATACATATCGCCTGTATAAGTGATCGTGTTGCGCTTGTGCTGTGTGCAAAAACAGGCGGAAAAGTGGTGAGACGGAGATAGTTGTGCTGACAAAATAGAAAAAACGTAGATAAAGTCGTTTTATGCTGTGTGCGAAGAAACAGAAAAAAAAAAACCCCGTGGTATTGCCTAATAGAAAAAGAACAATAAAGTGTGTTATGCTGTGTTCTAAATGATACAAGGAACAATTTTAAAAGTTCGTTGCGTGTTTCTGATCAATAAACAGGCTGTGAGTAGGGGCATAGCTGGACATTGGTCAAATAAAAAACCCCCATCGGGTCAGAGCATTATACGGAATAGTGAAAGACAGACAGGACATTGGATGTTGTGTGCATTAAATTACATATATGCGAAGTGCTAGCGCGAGAATGCGTTGCTAAGACAATTTTTTTTGTGGAGGCAAGAATAACGAAAGTAAACACTGTGTGTGTAAGACAGACGCCAAAGCGTAATAGGTTATTTTGCAAAAAGAAAAAATTAACGCTGTGTGTGTGAGACAGACGCTCAAGTGAAACACGTTAATTTTTTGAAAAAAAATAAAATAAAAACATGTCAGTCAACATGAATTTGAATATAGAAAAACTTGATGAAAACAATTATAGCACTTGGGAAATGCTAATGAAGAGTGTGCTCATTCAAAATGATTTGTGGTCAATAGTGAGTAGTACATGTTTTCTAAGTGAAAGAGCCACTGAAGAGCAACGTTTGGCATTTGTTCAAAAAGATCAGAAAGCATTGGCTTCGATCATACTGTGTGTTAAGCCATCTCAAATAAACAATATCAAACATTGTAAGTCATCGTTGCAGGCTTGGGTTAAGTTGAAAGAAATACACAAACCAAGTGGACCAGCAAGAAGAGTGTTATTGATCAAGCAAATGTTATCCATTAAAATGTCCGAAAATATGACAGTAAATGAGTTTTTACAAAAATTTCAAGAGTTAGAAGAAAACTTGACTGAAATTTCAATTGAAATACCTGAAGAAGTCAGAGCTGTAATGTTGCTAAATAGTCTACCAAAGTCTTTTGAAAGCTTTGTAGTTGCCATAGAATCAAGGGATGAATTGCCTAAATTAAGTGTTTTAAAAGTTAAAGTTCGTGAAGAAGCTGAACGGCAAGAGGCAAGTATCAGCAAGGACGAAGAAGGTAGTGCGAAAATTTTTATAAGTCAAAATGACAGAGTGGACAAGCCATATTATCAAAAGAAATATGACAAAAAGAATAATAACACTGGCAAAAAATGTTATAATTGTGGCAAAGAAGGACACTTTGCAGCTAAGTGCCGAGCAAAGAAAAAGCAACAAAATAACAATCATAATGGCGAAGAGAAATTACAATCAATACATTGTGTTAGTGCAAGAATAAATGAAAAACGTCAAACAGTATCATTTTTAAATAATATTGAAGTAGGTGACCGAAACAAGGACATATGGTGCATAGACAGTGGTGCAACTGCACACTTGTGCTGTGACAAGGAACGCTTCGTGTCGTTCAATAACAATAAACAAAAAGTGTTACTAGCAGGTGGAAAATCATTAGTTGCCGGAGGGCATGGAACAGTAAAAATAAAATTTAACAACAACCTGCTAACACTACATAATCTTATATATGTACCAAATTTAGAAAATAATTTCTTTTCGGTCACAAAGGCATTAAACAATGGACACAACGTAATATTCAATAAAAACTGTGCCAAGATACTCGAACGAGATAAAGTAGTTATTACAGCGTCTATGATTAATGGATTGTTTATCGCAAAAAGCAATCAAGAAAAATGCATGAATATAGTTGAAATCGAGGAAGATTCATTCAAATGACACAATAGATTTGGTCATGTAAATTTTGACGCATTAAAAGAAATAGTATCGAAAAATATGGTGAAAGGTATTAAAGACATGCGCAAACCAAGTCAGCTATGTGCTACGTGCGCTAAAAGTAAAATTTGTGTAAAGCCATTTCCAAAAAGCACTGAGAATAGGTCAAAAGGTGTGCTAGATTTGATACATAGTGACATATGTGGGCCAATGAGTAAAGAGTCACTAGGAGGTAGTCGATACTTCGCTACGTTTATTGACGATTGTTCAAGATATGTATCAATTTATTGTCTTACAACAAAAGATCAGGTTTTAAATGCATTTAAAGAATTTAAAAATCAGGTAGAGCGTCAAACTGGTAGAAAAATAAAGGTTCTTAGAAGCAACAATGGTCGTGAGTATGTCTCAAACAGTTTTAGCCTGTATTTAAGAGAAAATGGAATAAAAAGAAATTTAACAATATACGCCGCAACAAAATGGTGTTGCTGAAAGAGCTAGTAGGATATTAGTTGAAATGGCCAGAAGTATGCTATTGCATGCGGGATTAAATGAAGCGTATTGGGGAGAAGCTTTTAGAACTGCTGTATATTTACGAAATAGAGTAGCAACGAATTCGTTAGACGGGGTGACACCATATGAGGTATGGACAGGTAAAAAACCCTTTGTATCACATTTGAAAGTATTCGGGTCAATAGCAATAGCTCTAGATAAAACCAACAAATCAAAGTTTGCACATAAAGTTTTAGAATATGTTGGGCTACTCGGAGACAGCAAAGGCTTACCGCTTGTATAGTAAAACTAGTAGAAAACTAATTGAGAGCAGAGATGTCATTTTTGTAGAACCTGAAGGGGGGAAATTTGAGGAGTCGGTTTCCAGTGACATGACATCATTTGAAGTGCAGCAGGCACATGAAGAAAAATAACGGATGATACAACTTCGGAAAACGAGCAAGACGTGATGAGCTTTGATGTACTACTACAGATGAAATTCAAGAAAGAAAGAGAGGTCCAGGTCGACCGAGCATCATTCGTACAGGTAATCCAGGCAGACCAAGAAAAGAGTACCACATGTTGAATGCGGTATCTGCGATCAGCGTCAAGATTCCTCAAAGTTACGCTGAGGCCGACCAATCTGATGAAAGTCAACTATGGAGAGTATCCATGGAGGAGGAGTACGAATCCCTCGTACACAATGCAACTTGGTCGTTAACAGAATTACCGAAAAACAAAAAGCCAATAGGATGCAGATGGGTATATGCTGTAAAGTCGAATCCTGACGGTAGCGTTAATAGATTTAAATCACGTTTGGTGGCTAAAGGCTGCAGTCAACGCTATGGTATCGACTACAAGGAGACGTTCACACCCGTTGTTCGGCACGCAACAATTCGTATGGTGATTGCGTTGGCATGGTCTTCATTTACATCAGATGGATGTTGTAACAGCATATCTCAATGGCAATTTGGAGGATGAAGTATTTATGAAACAACCCGAAGGCTTCATCAACGACGCTTACCCTAATCACGTACTTAAGTTAAATAAGAGCATCTATGGGAAGAGTTTTGAACTCTAAGCTAAATGAGATATTACGGCGCATCGGTTTTGTACCAACAACGAATGAACCCTGCTTGTACTTAAAGCAAGGTAATACTCTTTGTCTGGTAGCGGTCTACGTAGATGATCTACTTTTGGCTTGTAAGAACTACGAAGGTCTGACTGATATAAAAGCCAAAATTGCAGTAGAATTCCACGTCGTGGACATGGGTCCTATGAAATACTTTTTGGGTATTGAGGTGCAACGCGTTGGAGATACTGGAGAGATTTCAATAAATCAACACAAGTATATTAAAGAATTACTTGAGCAGTATCACATGACTGATTGTCGACAAACGTCTACGCCACTGGAAGTTGGTTACCAGGTTGCATGCGACAAGGAAGATTGCCGCAGGGTCGACACAACGACTTATCAGAGGTTGATTGGCGAGTTATCGTATCTTGCAGTAATGACTCGACCAGACATTGCACATTCCGTAAATAAATTGGCTCAGCGCAATAGCGACCCACACGCTGAACATGAAGCGGCAGCAAAGCATATTCTGCGATACTTAGCAAAAACAAGTAGTCTCAGTATATGCTATACAAAACAGGACAAAGCAATCGAATGCTTTGTTGATGCTGATTGGGCAGGTGACATGACAGATCCCGGCTATGTATGCATGTTGTCAGGAGGAGCCATCTCCTGGGAATCGAGAAAACAGTCGACAGTAGCGCTCAGTAGTACAGAGGCTGAGTATATCGCGTTATCTTCAGCGGCGAAAGAAGCGGTATACATACGTAATTTACTCATCGATTTGGGGCTGATGAATAAAAAATCAGCCATTCAGATGTAGGGCGACAACATTGGTGCGCAGCAATTGGCCAGGAACACGATGTTCCATGCACGCACAAAGCATATCGACGTAAAGGTACATCATGTTCGAGAGGGACTTAAGAGGGGCGAAATCAACATAGCGTACATACGAACTGAGGATATAATTGCAGATGTCCTCACGAAGAACTTAGTCAAGATAAAACATTGTAGGTTTGTGGACCAGCTTGGCTTGAAGTTATGTAACATGCGTCGTGTTGAGGAGGAGTGTTGATTTATGCATCCCGCATCTGATATTTAACACGACATGTTGAGTAGAGCTGTGGTGCTGTGGTGTGTATGCGCAGCGAGCGCGCGTCTGCTAAAAAAAGAGTTCAGTCTCTCGGTTACCTACAGCACGTTCACTCGTCTCGTTAATAAGTTCATATATTGTCATTATATATATATACATAATTCTTATAATCTATATTGTAATCCACTGCTAATAACTAATCTGAATATCATATTAAATAATAAATCTAACAGGGAGCATGCCTGAATATAATAATTTTCCGAAAAACAATTTATTATAATCAATAATGTTTGTTTAATTTTATCTTAATGCGAGTTGATGAATTGATTATTTGTCTTTTATTTCTTACTTTGTATAATATCCAAATCGCTTGGAATATCATGCAGGATATATAAAATAATAATCTGTTCGGATTAAGTTTGTTAAGCTGTAATTTTAAAAATATAATCACCCACGGCTATATGTTTCAAACATGGAAGGAATGACTGCTAGGCGGTTCGAAGATCGCCGGGTCAGCTAGTATTAATATATATTAATTATATATGTATATATATATATTTATTTATTCAATTTATTTATGCATTTAACTTAACAATTAATAATGAATTTAAATGCTCTGCACTTAAACAACTACGTTTTTCACTTAAGATAAAGTTCAGAGCTGAAAATGCCCTTTCAACGGACACTTGAGTCGCCGATGTAGCCAGCACAACCTGTGCGAGTGCACTCAGGTGTGGCGACTGTAGCTTAATTTCATTGAAAAACTCTAAAATATTTGCATTTATTGTGTGAAGGCGCAAAATATATTTATATTTTGGCCTCACAAGTGGCAGTTGTGGAAGCCAACAGCTGTTGTGGGAAGGCCACACAGCTAACAACACTGGGTATGCAGCTAACAACACTGAGTATGCGGTTAACAACACTGAGTTCGCGGCTTACAACACCAAGTTCGCAGCTTATGGCACTGGGAGCATGTTCGTCGAACATGTTGCAAGTGTCGATCATCGGACAACCGCGAAAGTGCGAGAGGGACAACACTGGAACCGAGGGTGTGTACCGATTTGGACTTGTCCACGGATCGGGTGGTTACATCGGGTAACGACAGGGATGCTGAAAGCCGAAGTTACAGCGGCCTGGACTGGAAGTTTAACGGATTGCTGTTAAGACGCTGTTAAATGTCTGCAGTGTTGCTGTTACGCATGATAAAATGTTGAATATTAATTTTTAGCGCACCGGCATTATTCTCAACCTGAGACTGCGGGCAATTTACTGGGACAGATAACAATGATGAGACCACAGTCATGAGTGATACAGCTGAGATGGTGCGTAAATGGATATCAGAGGATAAATGGTGTTATGGATGTCGGCATCTACGCTAGCCGAGACAATTGAGTCAGCAGCGCTGTTAGCGTGTTGGCGCGAAAATCAAATATGATTTTCTGCAGGACGGCTGGAAAGTAGCGGTGATCCTTTCTGTTGAGCGGCGCAGCAGCACGTAACGTACGGTAATTCTGTTAGCGGTGTTGTTGCGGCTCAGTAACAGAAATTATATAAAAGGAGCGGCGTTTTACATGAAAGGACAGTCTGACTTTGGGTTCTGAACTAAGAGCTAGACAGGTATTTGAACAACGGGTTTCAAATAAATTTTGAGCAAAGGGCCTCAAAGCAACAGAAATAGGATTTGAACAGTGGGCGTCAAATCTATAGCTGAAACACTATTTGAGCACTGGGCGTCAAATAGGATTTGGACACTGGGCGCCAAATCTATAGCTGAACAACTATTTGAGCATTGGGCGTCAAATAGGATTTGGACACTGGGCGTCAAATCTGCAGCTGGAGGTACTATCCGAACACTGGGCGTCAGATAGAGTTCGAACACGAGTCGACAACAGAGACGATATTTGACCACTGGGTGTCAAGACAACGGCTGGAGCGGCATCCGAACATTGGGTTCGAATCAACGGACGGCATACACACAAGCACAACGCCGGCAACCTTAAAAGGGGTGAGTACACGAGCCTCAAGAGAGGAAAGCAAGAACAATTAAATAAAAGCACTTAAAATCAACTGAACAACAACTGTCTAATTTTCCTCGCGGTCTTAATCAAACAAATTTATGTAGACGGACCTTGGCGAAGCTGAGCTATCCCAGCCTTCGACCCGGATAAACCGGGAGTCCTTTACAATTGGTAAACTTCCATACATTAGAACACAGTTTTCTATGTCGGCATAAATTTTGACGAGTTTTTCAGAAACAGGCTCCTCTTTGTTTTCAGATAGTGAATGCATTCTCGAGTAACTTACAATCTCGGATTTTTATTTGTGTCAATAATTTCTTTTTAATGTAATTTTGGCCCTTCTCGCATTTTAATTTTAGTTCCATCCATATTATAAAGAATTCACTGTACACTAGTTTCTTCTCCTGCAGCTTTAAGGTCGCCCCATATGTATCCTTGAATGCGTCAACATATGTCTGCATCCAATCCCAATCAACATCAATACTAACATTAGACTGCAGGGCAAGGAACTCTTTTTAGTTCGAATAATTTTTCGACCATTAAATAAGTGGAATGTTTTTTTTGTGCTCGATTAGGATACGTCTACGCAATGTCAATATTTTGTATATAATAAAAAAATTCACTAAAAAATAAAAGTAAAATTCCCCTAACCTATAAGTTTCTGTACGCAATAATTTTCGACAGGAGTTAACTTTTTCGCTGATCTCGCTCAGCTTGTTTATATCAAAAACACACAATTGAAGCGTGTGAGCAGCACATCTTAAAATATGAATATTTGCTAATTGCAAAGAGTCTAGCTTTTCCATCAAGTTATACCCGTTTTTGTCATCATCGAAAAGTGACTCTTCCGTAGCATCATTAATAATATCGTTCAGGATCTCCATTACTTTTTCCTTTATATACATTCCTGTGTGTGAATGACGGAGCTGTATCATGCCCAAAGTCTTCAAAACGATCTCAGCATTCGACATATTTGAATAGATCATTTGTAAATTAACACCTAAAATTGCTTTATCCATTTTAGTGGCGACATCAATTTTATGGGATACAAGTTTTCCCCTTACCAGAGCTCTTATATTGTCTTTTATATTCTGCTCTCTAATGGTCACAAAATGCATAATATTTCGTGATGTTATGGGTGCCATAGAAAGAGCTCTGTATATTGGTTTAATATTTCTCTAAACCCTTCGCTCTATAAAAATAAATCATTGATGGCTTTAAAATCATCAGCATATAATAGATATTCAGAGTTTTGGAAGCAGCTTCTAATATCATTAATAAATAAAGTAAATAATAAAGGGCCTAGAATACTTCCCTGAGGAAGTCCAGAAGTAGCCACCTAATTCTTTGAACGGGTACCATTAACTATAACACAGTACACTCGATCACAAAGGTAGGAAGTGCGCTATGACAGACTTTATCAAAAGCTTGGTTGAAATCTGTAAAGATAACATCTACCTGACATCTTTGTTCAAAAGCATTTATGACAAAATTATAAAATACAGCTAAGTTACTAACTGTAGATCTGCCAGGCATTAACCCATGCTAGTTAAAGTCAAATAATTCGTTCGAAAACCTTTGATATATTTGATAGCTTAGACATTGCTCTGTGATTGGAGATATCATTTTTCTTAACATCTTTGAAAACTGGAGTGATTGTAGCTATTTTCCATCTTACAATGCCAGGATCAAGTGATTTTTTAAATATGATAAAGGGGCAAACATAATGCCCGCGCACAAGATTTCAAAAAATAAGCTGAAAGTCCATCACAATCTGTTAAGTGCGAGTTATTAAGATTTGAAGTGGCCTCAAAAATATCATTTTTAGACAAACTTAAATTTGATATATTGAACAAAGAAGGTAAAGAATCAAGTGTATCAGTATCATGCTAATCTACATTAGGTTCAAAGTTCGTCCAAAAAAACGTTGAGAAGAGATCAGCAATCTCTGACTCGGAGCTTGAAGTAAGCCTACCAAAGAATATAGAGTAGACGATATTGGATGAAGACTGCTTTGACTTTACAAAACTCCAAAACAATTTAGGATTATTTTTTATACCTTGCTCCATATTTAAAATGTACTGGTTATAAAGAAACTAAACTCACGTTTATAAGCAAGCATCTTTCTTTGCTTAAAGTGCACCCAGTATTGAGATGCCGCTTATAGAACTTATTACGCAAATTTTTAATTTTCTTCAATCCAGCATTGTACCACGGGAGTTTATATACTGTTTTTTTTTAAAAGGTACTAACTGAGAAATAATATTTAATAAATTTGTTAAAAACGCTTCAAAACAAACCTCAACATTAACGTGCGATAAGGGTTCAGTCCAATTAACCGCATTAATGCGATTCTGTAGTAATCCAAAAATAAAAAGAATAAAATTAAAACAGTTATTAAGGTGCACAGAAGGAGCAAATTTAAATGATTTTATGCAAATGATTAATGGTCTGTGCTGCATGTCACTATCAGAAAGTGGCAGATCACAAAGGTCTATTGACCATTCAATATTATTTGAAATAAATACCAAATCCAAAATTTTTAGTAGACTATTAAGAATATGATTTATTTGGGTTAAGCCCATATTAAAAAATTCATCTACTACCAAAAGCTCTTCTGGTTGATGAACATAAGATGGCAATAAAGAAGCCGAGCCAGGAAAGTGTATCCAAGTAAGCTTACCCATGTTAAGGTCGCCAATAGCGCACAAATGTTCTCGACCCAAAAGATTAGAATGTATATGCGAAATATTTTGCATATGCATGTTGTAGACCTTTTAAGAGCTATTAAGCGGGATATACGAAACACAAAAAAATATCTTTTCCGATGTGCCAATTACACCAACAGCCAATTGATCCCAGCGAAGAAAACGTCTAACAGCCACAATAAGACCACCTCCTCTCGAGCGCTGTGTCGTCGCAGCATCTATGTCTTTACGAAAGACATGGAAAAGCTTGGTGTCGAAATATTCTTCATCAAAGAAATCTGAGTTGAGCTAAATCTCAACAAGCTCTATGACATCGAAATCAGAATATGACGTCGCTTAGGCTTATTAATAAACCTTGACACCTTGACTGACAAAGGCCAAAATCCATTGTTGAAGACGGTAGAGCAGAATGGATCAGGTACACCCAAATTTAAGTGTTGATGACCTCAGCAGGTGCAGTTGTCCTCTCTTTGCATAATTGAGCACCAGAAATTGTCTTTGATTTTAAATTATTAAATTTTTTCTGAGTTTTGGTGAATCAGTTATAAGCTTAATAGCTTTAAGCGATGAGTCCACACAGTGTCGGTGAAACACGCGACCGCACATAGCCGAACACCGCACAACGTCAAACCTTCGAAGCTGAGTGTTCGAAACTGCCGTTTTGCATTGAACGCAATAATGAAACACGGACATAATAAAGAGGTCTGTCTGATCGCAGTCAATGCTAACTGATAACTTATTTCACTATATCAGCATTATATAGTCCTCCAAGACACACCATATCTGTAGATCAATACATATATACAATACTTTTGTACCATCGTAATTTAAAACTTAATTAATCCTAATACACTTATATAACATATAACTAAATAATACCCAAGCTCTATCACAAAATACTAGTTTAAACTACAATACATGTATATAGAATATATTAGGAGTGATAAACTCCACTCCTAAGAGGACAGACTAACCGCTGTTCACGTGCAAATGTACGAAATAAATTATTATTATTTGAAAGTTTATAGAACCAGGATGAAGATCCTCGGAGAGGGTTGATAAATATCGGAAGAAATAATAAAAACGTGTTTTTATTTCAATTGGACCTTGAGGCTTCAGAACTGTTATATAACATCCCTTAATGTAATTGTTAAAGATCGTTTAAATACATAGTTTTTAGGAAAACTGATCGACATTAAAAAATGTAGCTTATAAATAAATTTGATTTCAAATTTAATTAATATAGAATACATATCTAAATTGTGACGTCGTATCTGGCTGGAGTATCCACAGTGTGTGTCCAGAATCCGTCTTGACAGAAATTTATAAAGAAAACGTGACCTAGGCCTAAATTGTTCGCTAAGTAAAACCGAAAATGATTAAGAATTGATTAACAAGATTAATGCATAGTTTTGCGGTGTGAGGAAACGATATTATGTCGTAATATCGTCTTACAAATAGTTTATTTCTATGTGAGCGGTTCCATCACCACATTGCAAACTCGTAGCACGACCACAGCGGACCAGAACAACTAAATCTATCGACGAGCATGTTTGTGGATCGTCAATCGCAACACGGTTCACGATCACCGAACATACGTATTTGAACGATAGAAACAATAACCGGCACCGGCTATCTTTACCGTTGTGGATTTGTCCCCATCCGTTTGGAGTATCCAAAATCGCTACGGCGGAGCGATTACTGAGTGTATCTGTCGACATAGGGTAACAGAATCGCGGGCGGGAGGAATGACCGGGTATGGAGAAAATAAGCCGTCCTTAACACTCAAAACAATTGGTGCCAGCGCGGAGAAGACTACAGGAGGTGGTGCGCCTTCGTAAATGAGGTCATGACCGAAAGACTGTTGAAGGCCATTTAAGTAAGTATTTCTTTTATGCGATTTAAAAAATGGTGGATTACAGTTTCATCTTTTTTGGGACTTCGTTAATTCAATAGCTTCGCGATAAATAGTAATCTTTCAAGGGGTGGTACTAAGAATATCGTTATTCAGTTTTAAATAAATAAGACAAAGGGATCTTAAATTTAATATGTACTTGGGTGTTGTAGTTGAGAGGTTCGTGTTCATCCATAGTGGTACCGTCATCCTCGAAGGTTAGAAGTGGGCGGAAGAAATTTGAGTACTGATCTTTTCTAGGTTGTTTGTTTGCGGCTTGTTTATTTCCCCGACGCATTTTCGAGTTACATATGTGGAATTTGAAAGGGTTTGATTAATTGTTCAATTTATTATTACGAAACGGCGTTTCGATGAGAAATGAGGCAAAAAAAGAATGTAGAGTGCAGTGACTCTGTTTTGAAGATAACCGCACGCTTTAACAGTTAGTCAATGGCTGTAGATATTATTTTCCTTTAGAGTTACTGGACCGAAAAGGAAACTTATAGAAAAATCTGGTTGCATGAAAAGGAAATAAGAAACGAATGTACAGTTCATAGTTATTTCCTCAAATCATAAAACAAATCCAATTCTGATTGAATCGGTCTAAAAATAATACATCATTTCAGAACATTAATACAATTAATTAATTAACATCATAAAGCCTTGGCGAAGATCCATATTAATACAATTCAAAGTTACTCCTCATCATTTGTCGTCTTATTATTTGCGTATTGGTTCAGTAGTCATAGACAAAATCTCTACGCCTCGAAATTCCGATTTAATTTCAGCTAATATATAGTCGGTAAAAAAATCACAGGTGGCAGCATGCTCTCTATTACGAACGGCTGCTTTCATAGTCTGAAAATATATTTCGAACAAAAAAATAATAATTAGAAAATGATTTACTTTTTAATTTTATTTTAAACTTACATTAAATTTCCGATCGCTCGATTATCATGCGCTCGCAATACAGAAGATCTACTTTACGATTTTTTGGCATCGTGTAGAGCTGTTCTGGGATCCTCCGCTTTAAAATTCACTAAATGTGAGGTATATTTCGGAGCGTAGTGATTGAAGGCCACAGTTAGAACTGGAATATTATTTGAAACTTAATGTACGACTTGCCGCTAACACTTACTAAAATAGCTGGTGGCATGTTTATTGGTCGACGGGGTCAGTAACCAACAAAGGTCAATCACCGAGTCAGCGGCAGTTTTGTCGAATTGACGGGAAACCAACATTGAATCTCAACAGGACGACTGTGGAGTAGCGGTGTTATTAATGAACGGGAAAAGCAACTCGAGACGTACGGTAATACTGTTAGCAGTGTCGTTGCTGAACGTACGTACGAAATATTACAAAAGGAGCAGCATTTCACACCAGAGGACAGTCTGGTTTTGGGACTTGACTTGAGTAGTTAGATTAATATTTGAACACTGGGCCTCAAATAAGGATTTGAACATTGGGCTTCACATCAGTAGTTAGAAATAATATTTGAACATTGGGCTTCAAGTACAGTTCTGAACATCGGGGTTTCAAATAAGTAGTGGAGTCAAAATTCTAAGCAGTATAGCACGAAATTGAGCAACACAATTCCTCACGCTCTTCAACTATAAATTTATGTAAGACGGACCTTGGCAAAACTGAGTTATCCTAGCCTTCGACCCGGATATACCGGGAGTCCTTTAAACGGTATATTCGTACATAGCTATAACTTGTACTACAACAGACTCATTGACTACAGAATATATTCCCTACTTGTCTAAAAACTTATATGCCTACAAAAATGGTGTATTTGTACGCGTCACAAAATTTTAAATGGTTTCACTACGATCAGCGAGATATCGCAAACTTTGAAGACGAGGTTACATTAATGACTGCCAATTTATTGTATTCCAAGCTAGCAGATGCTTGGAAAACAATAAAAGAAGCGAATGGATCTGAATGCTGTAAGTCTAAAATAAGACTAAAACAAAGCAAAGAACTTTCTAATAATTTGTGTTTCAAATTTATTTGCAGTCTATCAAATCAGCTGATATAATTGGGGAGTATGCTGCCGTCGGTGCACGTATTACCGCTCAAATTGCAGCTGAAATAGATAAAATTGAAGCAGAATTTAAAGTTTAATGCAGCAACTCGACAAAAGCACCTCTGACTTTGAAAAATTTTTGGAAATCGCGTAGTTAAACTAACACCCGGACTGAGAGATCCAATCCATTAATTCAGAAATACGAGTTAAATTGGTATTTTTTGTTAAGTCCTAGTGGAGATAGTAATACCAGGTGCTTACTCAGGGGTTCATAGGCAACCTCAAAATGGCCGCGAAAAATCAGGGATAGATTCATAAAAAACAATACCACAGCAACAGACAACAGTAGCTAAGTGTATAAATAGGTCAACTACACGACAATAAAATCAAAATACCACAGCAACCATAGCCCAGACACAACGCATTGAGCTGGGTGTATGTAAAAGCTATACGTTTGTGTAGGCCGGTCCTGTAAGTGGAGGAAGCGTACCAACATTTGGTGTTTAACGGATGTTTTCTGCGACGCGCATTGGAAGCGTGGAAGAAAAAAATTTTGATTGAACCAGTGAACCGAGCTAGACGTACGCGGAACCACATCGGAATAAAACAATAGTGAAAGGGCTTCTGATAATTTAAATACGATCTGAAATAATATAAGATAAATCAGAATTTGTGGTAGGAAAAAGGACGGAAGGGAAATTACCACCGTAAACAAATACGGCATCAACTTCGTAAACTCTTTAATTAAACAAGATATAAGAACCTTAGATCTGCCTATTTTTACTAGAGCGCTCAGGTAGGATAATAAGTTGGGCAGTACACAATATTAAAGAATCAAATTCGTAATATTTTATGAACACACTAAAACTTCTCTGCTCCCCTCTGATGTAATAGGTTGTCTGTTGATGTTTTAGTGTTAACATAAATGATTTAGTTTTTCCAAGTTGGATAGGATAGAACTAAATTTATTAAAGATAAGGGCAAAAAAATTAAATCTGTATAAAGTATTGTGTTGAAGGGTGGGACATCTGGATGGAAACTCAAGATATGGTGGAATATAGTAGAAGCAAATATATGAAGGGTCGCTCCAGTTATGTTATGCCAGTTCTAGTGCGAAGAAGTGGACTAGAAATACAATTTTGAAAAATAAATATCTTGCTACTCCCCATTGCTCTTCGGGATACTGAGTCATAGCTGGAGGACATATCACAGAGAGTGACCGTTAGCGGCAGATGGAATGTAATAAACATAGATATTCAGAGGGTCATACAAGCTCTGCTGTTGTAGATACACAAGTGGTTACTCCACGCTACATTGGCTAGTGTTGTAATCTATCAGTTTTCTGTGTAGTTGCAGGATTGAATAAACAAGTTTAACGCAGCATACAACAATATGGCACAATAATTGACTAAATTAAACGAGTTCTAAACTACATGGACAGTCCACCGGAAGACTACACAGCACATGGATATTAACGCATTCGAAACCATTCAGGGATTTGTCGACCCTGAGGTAGACTTCAACGTGTATGAAGAAAAATGAGGAGTTTGCAGTTACAAACGTTATAGAAGGAAAACTCATCGATAAGCAGTCATTGCAGCTCAAAGAAACAGAGCTACCTAAGATTCAAGTACCAGTATTTAACGGCCGGTGTCAAGACTGGCAGCGCTTTAAGATTTATTTGAAAGAATGATTTACTCTAGGACGAATTTGACAAATTCTCAGAAATTCCACTATCTCAAGTCTTTCTTAAAAAACTCAAACTCAATTAAGCACATGTTTTTACCTGATGTGGCATATACTGCAGTATAGGAAAAACTGAATGAACTTATTGATAGACCTCGGCACATAGTCAATTCATTGTTCGAAACGTTTATGCGGTTACCAGCAACTACATAGAATATCAGCGCTCTACGTGGACTTAATTGATGAAACAACTCGAGACTATTGGACAATTATACTTAACAATCTCCATTTCGAATCCCGTCGCCAGTGGATTGAGGAGAGCCGTGAACCAAGTTCCCAAACCTTGTGCCATTTTTAAAAATTTGTGGAACTGAGCCATAGAAACACACATAGGACGAGAGCCAAAATTTCGTCGGAAAAGAATTATTATTATTTTTCGAAATATTTTTTTCAAATTTATTTGCAGTCTATCAACTCAGCGGATAGAATTAGAAAGCATGCTGCCGCCTGGGCAGTTGATTCCGCTCAAAATGCAGTTGAAAAAGCTGACATTGAAGCGGAGTTTGAAGTTTTGATGCACCAACTGGACTTTCGAGAATTTTGGAATGTCACGGAATTCA
Organism: Leucophenga maculata; assembly: GCA_035044805.1. Taxonomy (NCBI): domain Eukaryota; kingdom Metazoa; phylum Arthropoda; class Insecta; order Diptera; family Drosophilidae; genus Leucophenga; species Leucophenga maculata. The sequence continues at coordinate 196,744 of JAWNNP010001048.1, forward strand.
TATAATTCCCATACTGAGAGAGCCAACACTGCGTTAGGAATTGGGTCACAGAAAGGATGAAATACCAGAACAACCCATTAAAGTGCAGACACGAGTTATCATTCGGTGAGGGAACGTTATTACTCGGTGTAAAATGACTCAAACATATGAATGTAAGCGGTCTGTCACATCAGAACAAAACCCATACAGCGACCAAACGAGCAGAAGAGTGAAAGGAACATCACGAGGAATGAGTACACACAGATTGAGGGATAACCGTTGTGAACACGTCTACCTATCTATTACCGCTACGGAAGGACCGATAACTGGGTAGATTTATCTACATTAAATTAAAATGCTTTTAACGCTGCCAAATGTTCAGAATTAAAAAGAGGGTGGATATTTGATTTAAAAGAGGTTCGACCATACCTTTAGGTAAGATATGCTTCTTTAACAAAATACAGCAGATGAGAATATAAAATTTTGTTAAACTGACTGACTATGAAAGAGCTCCAGCGCGCATGGTTTACATGTGAGGGGCCCAAACTTGATTGGAGGACGCCAAAATAGAGACGCCAAATAAGTAGTTACTTAAATATAAAGTTAAAGTATTTGAACATTGGGGTTTAGGTCCAGAAGATTATCTTCGAAGCGATTGTAGTCGTATAGGCAATGTCGAAATGTTGGTCGTAGTTATCGGCAAAGGAATCGAGACGATTGGAGCCACAGCGGCGCAGTTGAGTTGTTGGTCATAGGCAATTGTAGTTAGACAGGTGGAGTTAAGGTGTTGGTCGTAGTCAGCACCAACGAAGCACCATTAATACAAGTTTCCATACTTAGACTGATGAATATCCCAAAAAATATGTCATAATAAGAGGTTCCTACGGTGAAATGTCATGCATTTACATTTAGATGTGAGGCATTATTTGTAAACTGTCCAGCTTTTTTGGTCATGTCTTTCGATTGCTTTCATAAAAAGTGAACTTATTCCGCTTAATAATAGCAATTTAACCTGTAAGTATTCGATTTTTACCCCCACCCAACAGTCCCGCATGCACCGTGAAATTCAAAAGGCCATACCTTTTTTTGTTTGAGCAAATGAAACGGTCAAACGGTCAAAATTTATCGGTTTTTACTTATAAAAACGTCAGTAAAATGCATCAATTATTATTTAATACTTTAATACTTCATTTTAACACGGACTGCTTTAACCCGAATCGGCATTGCTAATGACAATACAAGGTCCATGCATGACAGCCTCTGAGCTCATAGTACGCCAATCCCATTCGATGGGCACAATTTTACTCTTCCATGCCAATAGTTGTGTGTGATGGGTATACAATTCCATAAACCTCTACAAAATCCGCATGATCCTCCATGGGGAGTCAGCATTCAGCGTTCATGCATCTAAACATGCTACAAAATCCGCAGTGTTTGTCCTCCATTGGAGGTTTAACCTGATGCAACGCTGAAAATTGTCATTGATATCTTCGATAATTAGATAACTCTTGTTGGGTGCATTCGTTTTTGATGTTTTGCTAATGTGATGGGGCACCATATGGAACTCTTTGTTGAGCTGACATTGTTGAAAGCAATACAAGTTGATGCCCATTGTTGACGGTAGATAACCATTGAATTGGCGCTTATACTGCAGATAATAAACAAATAAATCGGGCAGTTCGCTGGGTGAAGTGCTCGTGGACTTCTGCTGATATTGCAGTGGTCGTCCTCCAAGTTCCAGCTGCGTTGTGTACGCTTAACATGAACTTTTAAACGTATCATGGGGCACTCTTCGATATGAATTTGTTATCAGTTATCAGTCAGATAATTATCGATCTTTTTTACTAGCATCTGGTACACCATGACAACGGATGCATCTGTGTCCACCACGTATATATCCAAACCTAATTCTACACGTTTCGAAGTACGGAACCACCAACGCAACAGTACCGGTACACTCTGTGGTCATGTTATGTCTAGAAAATGTGTCGTATCTTCTTTAGCACTCTTAGAATGAAGAAACTTTCATGGGGCACTCTCCATTCAGTGCGTGAGTCCACAGTGTCCATCACAGCCGCTGCTCTGTGGTCAGTTTCAAGTGGTTTGCTTGACTACACTAGATGAGACACTCGTGCACATCGCCTCTATCGGTGATAGCTCATACTGTTCATTTTTTAAATAGGCGCAGCTGTTAGTCGTTAGGCAAGAGCGACAAAGTCAATCTTAAGAGAGCATTATGACTCAAGACGCGAGGGTGGAGAATCCTGGAAGTGGGAGCAAATTATTGTTGCCTTAATCGGCCAAATCATGGGAAGAAGACCTACTCCCGTATCTGTTGAAAATCAGATAGACCAATCAATGCTCTCAGAAATGCTGATGTTAATTCTTAAATTTTCTTTAGTTAACTCGCATTGAGGAAAATTCGTATTCTGCACCGACTCCCTTTCTTCATTAAAGTCAATACAAAACATCAACAGTCATTATTACTAGACAAATATTATCATCGCAATACAAATATTTTTTGATGATAATAATTATATTACAAACTGATACTTCTATGGGTCCCAGGCCACTGCATGATTTCAGGCAACGAACTTGTAGACCAAACTTCAAAATGCCCCACCCCCACCATATAAGCTATAAACAAAATTCAACATATCTTTCCATCCATTTGGGTTACAGGGATGAAATTTGGATAATGTTAATGGGGCTGGGAGAAGACAATTTTATAAAGTCATCGTAGCATGCCATGATAAATCAAATATTCTCAAATTAGACTTGAAAAGTTTTGATACAAATTTTTTTCTAATTTTGTTCATGTTTCGACTTGAGTCCACTTTGACCGAATCACACAAGAACAAAGCTATGGACATTTGTCCGAAAAGAGGTATGGTTTGTAAGCTGTGTGTGACATGGTCCACTTGTGTTTAGGCGTAGTCAATGAAAACCTAATACATACACGATTTTCTTTAATGGTCTCATATCGATGGTGGAAGGTGAACCAAGGGTTCATGATTTTTAGCCGAATTTGTCAACATAAAGTCATGTTCTTCTATAATCGTCTGTGGCTAAAATATATAAAGTGCTTGAAATTGGTTTTTTAGACTGATGAAGCGTCAGAATAAATGCTGAGATCTGTAACATGACGACTTCGGGTGTATAGTAGGCAGAATAATATTAAACTTATTCTAAAAATTGCGCATAGGCGACCTAGAGACAGGACTTTTAATACTCAATTTACTTGAAGAACGTCGAGTCATGAAGTTTTTACAAGGTTAACAACGCACGGATTCAAACCTCAAGCCCCTTAAACTCAAGCATAGATTTCCAAGCGTTTGAACGCTTTTTTGAATCTATCGCTAATATAGCGATGGGATTTTTATTTATTTTTTTTTTAAAGGAGCATACGACACGAATTGATAGAGTTGCAAAATAGTATCCATCGAACTGTTGAGACTGTTGAAGCCGACTTAGTTGCGGGAAATAAGATTATTTTTATTATGAAACCATATTAGACTACGAGATGATATCTTCTCTAAGATTTTATACTAGCGGAACAATAAGGATATCGGTCGAATGCCATAAAATATGTGGGAGAGTAGAGGCCATTAGTGTACATACATATATAAACACAATAGTTTATTCGATATTTTTGCGACAAAGGTATTATAATCTGGCTATGGTTCGGATGTGTTAAAAACATCTTTTCCGATAATATCGCGATATTGAAAATTTCAATATTAATATCTGATATTTAGGGCTAAAATTATTGATAAAAAAAAAGAACTTGTATTTTCTCGAACTAGAAAATACATCAGGGGTTCTCAGGTTTCAGAATCAGCAAAGCATCAAAAGTCATCAATAGCCTATTTAAATTTAAATGGACCTTTCCAAAAATTTATAGAATGATTTCATGAGAACTAGATCAAAAGACTTCTGTTTTTTCTTTATTATGATATCCAGTATAAATTTACAATCGGCATTTTTTGTATATTACAAAAAAAGGATCTTCACATTTTTTTTGTTTTCCGGTAACTGAGCCGAAAGTACGGTACACTGGATGTCACCATTAATTAGTTAGCCCAGAGGCCACTCTATAGTCATAGGTAACCGAGAATAGGTTATAAAATAAAAAAAATGTAAAAATAGTTATTATTATTATTATTTATTATTAAGTTGAAGCACAACAGATTAGCGGGCAAATAGAAATACAATGGGAAAATCCTGTATTCCAAAAATGGGAGACCATTTTCGTGGGAGATGGAATTCTACAACATCGAATTTGGAAAGATATGCTACGACTACCTTTTAAGGCGATCACTAAGTAATATAATCATATTCTATCCTACATCATTTATCGGTTTAAAATAGGAAAAAAATTAAAATATATTAATCATTCTTATTTATTTTTATGTTTAAAGATTATAGTTACTGTCAAATGTTCCTTAATATTATAATTATACAAAATGTTTTTTTCAGTTGTATATTATCGCAGCTGTTGTCATCATCGGGCTTCATACTCGCTAGAGGTGCACGCTACCAAGTTCTGAAGCATAAACAATTCGGCAGCCGTCATCCCAGCCGAAGTAACATTTACAACAGTAAAAACCATGAACCACTACTACTTATATCCTCGTATTCGACCAAGCATGAACAGCGACTGGGTGGAGAATCGCCACTGATACTTTCGTATTCCATTTCATCGTCACTGATGTCCTCACACTCTACTGTATATTTCACAGGCGTATCGCCTCCATATGCAGAACGAATGAACCATTGCTTGATACGCCCTGAAAACAAAAGGATTTGGCGGAATCGACGCGACAACAATAAATAAAACGTTCAACCTCTGTTCTTCATTATATTCAAAGTTTTCTTTAGGCTCAGCTGTATCCCCAGCCAATGGAAATGTACAGAGATAATACTCGATTGCCAACATATCTTTAATTAATTTGCTGGAGATATTCTCGAAAATATTTGAAAAAGAATTCGCTCGAAGAATGCGTACACAACTAGATGGTGTTACACTTCCTAACCATCAGTTTGGGTTTCCAAGAAAGGAGACTACAGTGTTCCCGAGCTCAAATGGAGTGACAACTTCACAATAAAAATTGCGGTGCCACATTTATCAATGATTTATTTGCTTTACCTACTACTTTGGTTCTTAATTCAAAAAGACCCTCAAAAACTGGCTCTGCTTGTTCACAAATTGTTTTTAAATTTTCAATGTGTTTTATAAATAAATCTAGTTCATAGGCTTTACCAATAAACTCCTACACGTCAGCCAACAAATCGAAGACCGAAGTACGGGTTGCCATGATAAACTTGTTTTACTGTAGCTGAAGTGAATTAAATGATTTAAAAAATTCACACAATTAATTTAATGCTGCGTCTTCATCGTTGTGGATGCGTTTCGCGCATTGATCTGTAAAAATGCAGCATACACAATTACGACACACTTTATATTTGTTAAAGGAGGCGCTATTTAGTCCTTAATCGACTGCGCCATTAACATTATTTGATATGTGTTCTGTTGAGTTCCTTTCCGACAATTTTATTTGTTTTTTTCTTCTGTGTATTCTGATTAGTGCGTAGAAAATTACATAAGTTACACAACGGGTCGGGTGGGCAATTTCTGGTAACTCTGTCACACAAGAAGGAACGCGAGATATGAACCATAGGGGACCATGGTTAAAAACGCAACATGGTTAATGGTAGGGTGGGGCGTGCGGTGATCATTCTATACGGTTCCCATCATTCGTCATGTTCACAATTGTCAGTCCGTTTTTTTTATTCGGGACAATAATCTCCCATATCTTCACACATTAATATGCAGAAATGGAGCTTTAATAAAACTGGACTGGTTTACAAAACCAATCGCATCTGGACGACTAATTAAATATAATATTGAACATGAAAAACGAATCATAATTAATACGGGTAATAATATAATAAGAAGAGATTTAGAAATAAATTGTGTTGGAGACGGGTTCAACTTATGCAACAAATTATATGTTGGAACGACAAAGTCAAAACTTAAGACAAGGATTACCGCTCACAAATCGAACCACCCATGTCGCAGTAGACTACACAACTGCACTCGCAGCCCACTGTGCAAACTCTCTGCACTCTCCTGATTTTGAGAGATAAAAATATTGCAAAAAGAACAACATTATAATAAATGGTGCCTCTTAGAAGTGCTCCACATAATAAACCCGCCAGCTGATCAACATTTACAGACGATTCTGCCGAGAAGAAATGAGTGTTAAACTCCACGCAGAAGGAAGCGGAACTGTCTTTTCGCAAATATGCGTGTAAAAAGGTGTTTGAAGTAATTTGTCTTAAAAAAGTTGTTTAATAGATTACATTTGTTATGTGTAATTGCATAAAAATTGTAGATTTTATCCCTGAAAATGATCCTCGATGGGTGTCGAAATTTATTGGACTAAATAAAAAGTGATTGGTGCGCTGTGCAAGGGAAGCCTCAGAAGGAACACTATGATGATGACCTCTGCAAACGATATAAAGATGACGAATTAAGAATAAGCACCTGGAATGTCCGCACCCTTAATTGGGATGGCGATGTCCTCGAAAGATGCAAGGCTGACATCACCGCAATCCAAGAAATCCGATGGATTGCTCTAAAAAGCATCCTGTGACATCTACTACAGCTGCCATGCGAGTAAGCACGAATTTGGATGTGGTTTCATGGTGAGTGGGAAACTACGTGGCCTCGTCTCTGGTTCACGCCTGTTGACGAGCGTCTAGCCGCGATACGTATCTAGGCTAAATATTTTTATATTAGCCTGATTTTTGCGTATGCCCAGACCAGACCCAGCAACGTCAGTACGAGCGCTGTACCAAACACGATGTCAAAATCGTGCTTAGCTGCAATCAGAACAGACCGCCGTAGCCTTTTTAAGTACTCTCTCCCGACTGCTTCGGGAAACCTCTCCGTCTTCTCGAGATATATGTGAGTAGTGGACACATATCACCCGCTCCATGGATAGGGCTGCCAAGGATGTCATTGGTTATACAAAACCTGAGAAGAATTCTTGGTACGACGAGGAGTGACGCAATGCTACTGCAGAGAAGAACGCTTCCTATCAGCGAACTCTGCAGTCGGGAGCAACGCGAGCTGTTAGAGAGCGATATCGAGAGAAACGGAGAGAGGAGAAACGCCTTTTCAGACGCAAGAAAAAGGAGCAAGAAAGGCGGGAGTTTGAGGATGTTGAGATGTTACGTGACAGAAATGAAGCTCGAAAATTCTACCAAAAGGTCAAGCGTCTGACTGAAGGTTTTAAGCCCGGAGTAACTTTCTGTAAGGATGAGTGGCGGACAGAATTCGGTTAGGAGTATCTCCACGGCTGAAGTTGTTGTATGCAACAGCAGAATGTAGTCCGATGAACGCATACCCGATGACTAGGATCGTCAGTGTTCTCTGTCCTATCTTTAAGAAAGGAGATCCCGCTGTTTGCGCCAACTACCGCGGAATAAGTCTCCTTTCCATTGGAAATAAGACTCTGTCGAGCGAATTACGTAATAGGCTGAAGCCATATACCGACTCACTGATAGGACGATATCAGTGATGACTTCAGACCAAAAAGGTCGACCAGTGATCAAATATTCACATTACGCCAAATCTTGGAAAAGACCCGTGAGTTCAACAAAGACACTCACCACCTATTTGTCGATTACAAAGCCGCTTTCGACACGCCGATAAGATCGAAGTTCTTCGACGCCCTGTCTGCACTAGGTATCCCGGCGAAGACTGTTCGTCTTTGCATGGCGACGCTATATAACACACAAAGCGTTGTCAGGGTGGGGAAAAACCTCTCCGACCCCTTTCATACCAAGAGAGGTTTCAGGCAAGGCGATGCTCTGTCGTGCGATTTTTTCAATCTTCTGATGGAATACATCGTACGCCAATGCCCGTACATACAGAGTATGTTAGGCTCGATCTTCCAAAAGGAAGTGATGCTGCTCGCTTACGCCGATGACATCGATATCATCGGTACGCAGGAACGGCGAGTCAGCAAGGCGTTCTCGGAGATTGAAAAACAGTCTCGGCTCATGGGTCTAGCGGTGAAAGAGGATATGACGAAGTACTTGGTGTCTTCTCGCACTCCGTCAATGCGTCTTGGACGGTCAGTGACGATGGAGAATTTCAACTTCAGTGTTGTAGAAAGCTTCGTCTATCTTGGAACAGAGATAACCAGTAACAACAACGTCAGCCTGAAGATCAGGCGAAGAACCATGGAGGCTGGCACGCCTTTCTAGACGCGGCCATGACCGGTAGACGGTTGTAAGTAAGTAATTAAGTATTTTCGGGTTAGTTTGTAGCATAAATAGAGAACAGAAATATGTGAAATTTTGGAATTGTATAATTTGTTTTTTCTTAAAATTTTGATACAAAGTCATTTCTATTTGTTTTCTTATCACATTTTTAAACATAAAACGCCAGAAGCGCCATTTTTTTTTTGTGTTTAAAGTTTGTTGCGAAATAAAGTGTAGCCGAGCGGTCGACTTTGATGTTGAGGTTTCTTTTATCTTGGAAATTAAGAAACACTAGTAATTATATTTTATCGCTAAAAACAAATGTTCACCCGGTCGACGCTGCTATTATAATAACTCCAGGACTCTGTCGTTGGGCTGCTGCCGCTGATGCTGCCTCTTATAATTGCTTCCAACAATTATTGCGAGGACAAGTCAACAGAGAAGTCACATCTGAACTGTACTGCTCCAAAAAATGATCTGTCACTGTTCCTGTTTATAATATATTCTGCAGCAATTCTGTCGCAGTTAGTTGCTGCCGCCGCTGACGCTGCCGATTCGCCGCTGCTACTGTTGATGTTGCTCCGTTCACCGTTTACAGTTTTCCCTCTCGTCTGCTTTGTAATTGCTCTGAACGCAGACTATCACCGTTGAATTTTTCTTTTCAACACTCCGTTTCGCCAGTTCATTGGTCCGCGCTCAACAGTGCACGTTCAGTCCAGGACTGATCGTAACAAGAGCCTTTTTTGTTTTTTTTTTTTCTCTTGTGATAAAAGAAAATCTTTTCTTTGATTTTTAATTTCATTACTGCTAGAATATAGAAGAGGAAGATAACTCTATGCCCTACACTTAAATGTATTGTATTCACGTCAATTTGGTCCGGGGTTAAAGGTTAAACTATTTTAATTAATGATTTCTTTTCCTTTGGAATATTTCTTTTTTTAAAGTTTATTCATTTAAACAAATTATAAAAGGATTGAATTGAATCTGCGCTCTTTTGATGTTTTATTTTGTTGTATTTTATTGAAATAATTTTTAGGTTTCATTATGCATTAATGAGGTTTTCTAAGCCTGATACTGGTGATATGATGGGAAATTAGATCTTCGGCTTATTTAAGGCGATTACTAATAAAGTTCTACTTTGGTTCTTAGTGATCTATGGTAGGGTGGGCATCTTCATGCTTCATTACACCATCAGCGGCATCATCTCCGACGGTTCAGCTCTTCCTGTTTGTTTACTTTCTTCTCTGCTTTGTCTGTATTTTCAGTTGCCTAATTCTTTGTTTTAAAATAGCACTCGAAATTTTTTTTCTTTATTCGAGTAAGATAAAGGCAAACATCCATTAATAAATTTTGGTCATGGCTACTACGAAACCCACACCGATGGTCGATGAGCCAGGCCGAACTATTTAAGTGCATCCGTGTATCCAAAATTTGAGTTATACCATCGGACTTTGTCATGAATGATCTTTCCTGGAGTGCAATGAGTGATTCTTGCCACCTCGATGTATGTTACATAAATCTAAATTAAGGATTTGTGTTTGAAGCCAAGTTTCAGTGAAGACAAGGATAGCAGCACTAAATGAAAAACTATTAAGATACAAATTTCTAAGCTTAGTTACTTTAACCCTCTCACGAGGGGATTAGATCGGGAGTAAGGAAGGAATTGAACTTGCACTATATTTCGTCAGCATTGAAGGGTCAAGTTAATATACGGTTTGTAGACATATGTCTTGCAGCAACGATGTCCGAAGACGGACCTGAAATTGAGCAACACGGATGTTACTGAGGGGCATACATACGGTCAGACTATTTAGCATTTGGATTAAGAAGAGGTGACGTAGATCGGAGCAGTCTCAGACTGGTACCAAGGAGTTACAGGTACCACTTAGTGACGGATCAACGATAATTGGAGTCTTTGCACTGTCAATTGGCATTGGCACCATAGCTGGTCTAGGAGATGGAATGGGAGTATCGACTTCTGCATTGTCGTCGAGCCGTGATCAGAACACAGATGTAATAGTAAGCACGATCGGAGTTGTAGGTTCATCGAGTGCAGGCACATTCATAACCTAAGTAAGTACAACGAGCAAATATTATGCACTTTGGATGAATAATTCTTCTGTACGCTAACGGGACGCATGAATACATCTAGACTCATTGCACCAAGGGGTTCACAGCGCTACGCACTTATTGATTCATGAGTTCAAAGCCAAGCTGGAGTCTTTGCGAAACCAGAAACCATTGACATCTCAGGATCTCGTTTCAGTAAATCTGCATCGGAAACAAGTTCAGCGCAGACCCCTACGATCATTAATGGCGGTTATGGTCATAAACCAGCACAAAACTAATGCGAAACATGGGCGCAAAGGCAGCACGCAAGGTACGGATCCGTACAAGCCTTACGTTCGTGACTTGGCAGCGAGGATCAAAACAGGTCCTGTGCAGCTAATTGTGCCAAATAGGATGGCGGTTCACGCCCATTTATGTAAGGTACAGTACGTAGAGAAATGGCGTTTGAGAAAATAAATCTACATAAAGTGTGCATGTAAATATATACGTTGTGACGAAACTTAATAGTGTCGCACAAATTGGTCCTAGTTTGGATCTATGAAATGTCACTGATCTTCTAGATAATTCAGTTTAGATCTGTACCATTGGAGGAAGCATAGTGACCACAGCATGACCCTTACGAGCTCAAATAAGTGCGTCGAAGACATACAACCCATGAGCGTATTATCAACAGCTGGCCACATTCTGTGGATCAGCTGTAAATCGCGAAAATATCCGAGTTAACCGCAAACAAGAAAAGCATGCACGGCATATGGTATAAAAAGCGTCCGAAGCAATGCCAATTGACACAGTCATGTCTTGGCAGCGAGGAGTCCCAGAACAGGATCCTGCGGGTAAAATCGGGTGTTGCGCAGTAACTAGAGTGTGACGGTATGACGGCCATATGTGGACGTAATAGCTCCGCGTTCAAATGAGCTCCGCAATCGAAGATGCCCTGCGAGTGAAGTGTAGTAAATGTCCAAGCATACCACACATTGCCACTGTTTGCACTCAGCCGCGCATATCTCATGTGCTAACCTCACCACGCTTACAACACAAGACACTAGGCAATACACACACTCAAGCACACACATGCACACACTCATGCACTAACACATGCTCGCTTACGTTCACACGATCGGCTTCTAAGGGCATTTCATTCATCGATCTACACGTTGGACTCGGAGGAATCATCATCTACACTGTTAATCCGTAATATTTTAAATAAATTGAACAAAAATAATTAATACTGTCTATTTCTTGAGATCACAGCAGTAACCCTAAATAAATTTCTGTAACGAACCTGGACCATCCGGCGAGCTATACCCCAGCTATAAAATAACTTTGTTTCAATGTCTGCTGAGCAATGTGTGTGTGTGAGATAATATATATGTATTTGTGAGAACATGGCGGCAACTTTAATATCACTTTAAAAAAATTGTATTTTTGCGTGTATATAATTCTGTGACCGAAATTGTGCCAATGCAAATCAAAACACTGCATTTACATGTATATAAAATATTTATTTATCCCATATTGCTTATTTGAATTGTTAATATTTTTATGTGTTTGATTAGATTAATTAATTCACAATTGTATTCATGCGCCTTTATATTTTTCCAATCAAAATTAAGACCGCCAATGAGATCAGAAATAGAACAAAAGTGCGTACATATGGATGTATATATAGACCTTTCCACAGAAATGTCAACCGCAGACAAAACATTTTAAGTCTTTAAAAGTATGTTGTTTAACATATTATTAGGGAATCTATCAAATTTAACTAAAGTATTTTAAAATATTCAAAAGCAAAGTCGAACAAGTGAAAAGTTTTGTTTTGATTAATTTTCTTAAAAAACAAAATGTCGCGTGCGACAGTGCTTAAAACTAAATAAAAAACAATACTTAACATTTTTGAATCAAATAAACAACATTATTAAGATACATCAATACAAAACATTTTAAAATTAATCGCATTAAAATATTCCTTCGGGTTTCGCTGAAATCTGTATTTGAACTGTTCGCCTTCAAAGCGACCTCTGATTTTTGTCGCGTTCGAATGTCTGGGTTTTTGGAATTATTTTGAAAACGAACAGTTGCCCAAAATCAACTTCAACATTAATAATAGAGCTACTCCAGAGCTATAAGTCCCGCCTTTTGTCAAAATAAAATATGTTTTGGCGTATGTTTTTTTCACTTGGAGAACGTGTCGCATACAGTACATATGCATGCACATATTTATTTGAAAACTTTTGATTTATTAATAATTTTTTTATTAGTAAATAATTAATAAAATATCTTATCTTGTTGTTGCTGTTGTTCCTTTTATAAGTTGTTTCTGCTATGCCGGCTGCTGGATGAACATTTAACACGATCAAACTTAACACGATCACTTTTCCTGATCCTTTTAGCATGTATACCACATTTCATCTCTGTACCTTAAATGGCTTATATGGCGCAACACCCCCTCCTATGTTCTTTTCCATCGTCCCATACCAATTGGTTAAGCGGCTTAGTCATAAGAGAGGAACATATATCCATCCATACATACTGTTTAATATACCCCAGCAAAATGGGATATGTAGCGCATCGATGACGTCATTGATCGCACGCAGCGAGTACATCATCGGCTGAGAGGGATCGGTGTGGTGCCGCCAGCAACTGCATTCGATCGAATGCAGATGAGCTTTTGGTACGGTTAACTCTGCGGATGGAATTTACCGTATTTTGGAAAATATTCTTTTCACAGCTTAGCGACCGGCAACTGTTTAAAGTTCGCTGAGCTGAGTCTGTTGGCGTCAGCCAATGAGTCAAGACAGAGTCGCTGCGCGTTTTTGAATTTGTTTTACCGCATTTTTATATACAAATATATTCTATATTTTTATATTAAATAAAATTAATTGAAATATAAAGTTGTTGCCGCTATTTTGGCAGTTTGGGGCTCCGATTGGTCGCAGCCGAATCCAACACATACAAACTTTCGCATTTATAATATGAATAGGAAGGATATTTGTAGTTGTTTGCATTTCGTATGTCTGTTGTTGTTGTAAATTTTGGTTTGGTTTGATTATTTGTTGTGGTTTTAAAATGGTTTTTTAAATTTATTTATTTTAATTGAATTCCTGGTTCTATCTTATTTAAACCAATAAAATGTATGGTCTGCGTGCGATCAGCCAATATAAATGAAGATCTCCGAATGTGGATCTGTATGGATCTCGGAAACGGTAATAGATGAAGACTTCCTTTTTTTTGCATTCGACTAGGACTTCTCCGGAATTTTAAAAGTTTATTTTAAAATGGTTAAACGGTCAAAATAAATCATTTGATACTTAAAAAATCGTCAGTAAAATACATAAATTAGTATTTTATTAAATAATTCTTCATTTTAACACGGACTGCTTTAACCCGAATCGGCATTTCTAACGACAATACAAGGTCCATGCATGACAGCCTTTGAACTCTCAGTTCGCCAATCCCATTCGATGGGCATAAATTTACCCTTACTCATGCCAGTCTAATTCATTGTAATGCCATACCAGCCATGATTGAATTCGGTGCGTGCGATGGGTATACAATTCTCATAAACCGGCACAGGTTTGTCATCCATGGTGGAGTTCAACGCATTTCAGCTTCTTATGCAACTCTAAACTAGTGCGTAATGTGAATGGCGCAGCACAGCTGAAGAAAGCTCATTCGCTTGTTCCATTGGAGGTTTACTCTGATGCAAACGCAGAAAATTGTCATTGATATCTTCGATAATGGAATGATTTGCTGATTTTTGATGATTTGTTGATGTGATAGGGCACCATATGGAATTCTTTGCTGAGCTAACATTGTTGAAAGCAGTACAAATTGGCGCTTATGCTTCAGATAATATACAAATAAATCGGGCAGTTCGACGGGTGACTTATGCTCTATTGATAATACCATTATCGGTCGTCCTCAATATCCACCAAGTTCCAGCTGCGTGGTGTTCGCTTAACAAGAACTTTTATACTTTTTATGGAGGACTCTTCGATATGAATCTAATAGTTATCAGTCAGAAATTTATCGATCTTTTTTACTAGCCAAGTATTGAAGCACCTACGCAACAGAAAATATTTAATAATATTTTAAAGCGTCCCTGAGCGAAGACAAATCCAAATACGATCATGTATGTATGTATGTGTATCATTGTGATTTTCATATCACACATATATCTATTGCATGTTGACACATATACAAATGTACAACAGTAATGTATTAGGATTTCTAGCATTTAAAATTAGTTTTGGCTCATTTGTTAATTTTCAAAACCATATTTCCGGTCGCTTCACATGGGTCCCAGTTTTTTTTCAATACTAGGATTTATATTAATTTTAGTTAATTGTTGACAAACAAATTCATAAAATTCTGTAATTGAATTTTTAAGCACTGCCATTTAAATTTGGTCTGCAATACATTCAATGCTCTCAGAAATGCTGAAGATAATTCTTACATTTTCTTTAATTGACTCCCATTGAGTTGGATTGCCACCATTTATCAATGATTTATTTGCTTTACCTACTTCTTTGGTTCGCACTGTTAATTCAAAAAGTCCTACAAAAGCTGGCTCTGATTGTTCACAAATTTTAAAATGGTTTGATCAGAGATCTACAAGAGATTCAGCAGATATTAGATTACTTGAGATTCTTCGTGAGATCTGGAATTTTCATCGAATCTGTAGGCCAATATGTTGGGGTACAGGGCGACTCATAGTTCAGCTTGTTTTTGGTAATAAGTACTTTGAACAGATAAAGCGTATCAATGCTTGAAGAAATTAAACAAATAAATTTCTATGCTGCCCGTGCTTGTACTGGTAAAAAATTGCACCGCAATCGGTACTTGAAACAAATTGGGCTATCGGAGAAGTGAATACGTCAAAGATTCCTGTCGTCCTGATTTTATTGAATATGATACAGAGTTCATATACAGTTGTTCTAGGACTTTATGTTTGTATAAATGCAGATTAAATCTAAATCTAATAAATATACCTACTAGCTTTGACCCGCGACTTCGCCTGCGTGTACTACGATAACAAGTAGCAAAACTAATTACTTTTCTTATCTTGTCTCATTTGGGAAACTATACGGGGGGTGGTGTATCGCCCCTCTAATTTTGACCAAACTCAACGGGTTTGCTTCCCTTGATCCTCTTAACATGTATACCAACATTTGATCGCTGTACCTTAAACGGATGCAGATATGAAAAATGTTGTTTTTCGCTTATATGGGGAGGGCCACGCCTCATTCCAGTTTTGTCAAAAGCCTATGTTCTTTTCCATCGTCTCATCTATCTCTATACCAATTGGTAAAGCGGTTTAGCCGTACCACATGAACATACATCCACACATCCTTACACACTTTCGCGTGTGTAATATTAGAAGGATGTACGATGCGCTGTTGGTCCGTGCACATATGGTGCGAAAATGCGTTTGAACGATGTGCTATCTGTGGGTACTATGGTTGTTTTTATTGTTTGTTTAGGCACAGCGACCAAAGACTTGCTTAAATACCCATAGTTGCATCTGCAAATGACAATTATCTGAAGCGTACGATTTTCTGTAGCTGATGGAATCGAACATCCTCCCGGCCGTTGAACATCATTCAACTGCCATAAATTTGTACGGTGAAGGGTTGATGTTGTGGAAGCTCATTCGCATGTGTAACTGTAGAAGTGCTTTTTCTTCTGCGATATTTCAATATCAAATGCCAGGCTACTAATATTATAGCAAAGGATGGATCAATGGAGATAGCCATGTGATGTTGCTCTATTGTGCCGATCTAAGGCAGTGTTTATACCCAGACAAGGATACGAAACTTTTTGACACACACACAAGCACTTGTAACTTGGAATGCAGTTATATATGAATATCTTCTTATCCTTGAAAACCACCCTGTAGCACTTGTTGCACACGCAGGTCCTTGTAATCTGGAATGCGATTTAATAAATAAGAAACAACGAATGACAAAAGAAAGCACTTGTTCCTCAGTCCTGGAGCTTGTTGTAATTGAATGAGTTCCTTGAAGTGAAAATACGGAAGACTTGCTTCTTTGAGTAAATGATTTGAACCACCGTGTGAGGTTGTGAAATAGTTCATTTCAATTTCACGCTCACCAAGCCCTAATAAAAGTATAAAATCGATGAAAAGCGGACCGATGGGTAGAGTCGAATGACTATTATCAGCAATACGAGTTCAGGAGGAAGGGAGACAACATTAATGACGGTAGCAGCTGTTCGGGAGATCGAAAAGAATAAAAAGGAAGCATAAGAAGCGAGACTGCTTAATGGTGGCAGCAGCTGTTCGGTTGGACAATTGTTGTTAGCGAGTGCACAAGCCCCAAAAAAGATCGCAGTATGGAACTGAAGCATACCTTTCGGAGTAGAGGAAACTGTTTTACCTTGAAAGTGTCGGTAATTGGAGGAACCTGCTTTACCAGTAAAGTGGCGGCTAATAGCGGAGTCGATAGTATCAGAAGGGAAATTATTAAAACCGAAAGCACAATGGCTGCTAATTCAGTTCTGTTACTGGAGGAAATGGCAAACGTGTTAACAGCGTAAAGTACTTAGATCCAACATGAACGATCGGGGCTTGATGATCTCTAGGTTTTGACGAAAGGAATGGGCAATTCGTCATGTGAAACTATTGCAGGCGGTCTTGGCGAATCGGGGCCCACAGGAAAAAAGCGGCTTCTAGGAATCAAAACTTAGTCCAACCATAGTTTAGAAAGGACTAATGGTTCCAAAGATGGTAATTAACATTGGTAGCAGAGTGCAACGGGTGCAGCTATGTTTCGAAATAACATTGTTGGTAGACTGCAGTGGATGAAGCATTGAAAGGAACAGCCAAAATTCAATACGAATAGAGCAATGGCCAGTGCATATGTTTGTTGGTATGTAATACAAACTAAATGAACTCGGGGACAAGGACATTGATTTGCATTTGAAGTGGATGTAAGAACGAAAGCGCGCTGGGATATAAAGAAGAGTACGAGCGACTGACTGGCGCCATAAACGGAACAATGGTACAAAGTGTTGTTGCTTGGTAATTAGCAAACAACGCTATAAAAGGAGCAGCATCCTCACCAAACAGGGAGTTTTTGTTCTACTACGGTACGGATGAGTCGTGGAGTCTTTGCTTTGATACGAAAGTAACAAGTCGTGAAGGTGGAAGGTAACTCGCGGCTATAGTCTTATAAAGTAATCAAGAGCATGGAGCGTTGGGTTCTAATAAAACAAGGATTTCGAAGTGAGGATTGACAACGGTAGAAGGATTTTCAAATAATGAAAAATAAAGGTTTCGAACCTAGGATAAAATCCGAAAACTGATGCGACTTGAAGAGATCTGTTTGAAGCAGAGCTCGCAAGATGTGGTCTCTCTTTGGCATATTGTCAGAACACACACAATTCAAAACTCTCTTCAAAAGACACTCAAATATTGTTTTTGCTCAGTTTGCTCTTCACTCAACCAGCAAGCGGTTTTGCTCGCTGTCTTTGCTCATGTGTTCACTCAAAATCCTTTGCTTCGTAATAAATCGGAAAACAGTCGCTTGCGCAGGTATGTGTGTTGCGTGTGTGGATAAGTAAACAGGGATTATGCATTAATATGCAACACAAACAAAAAATTCGCAGTCCTATCCCTTTCTCCCTTCCTCAACCATGTTTTGCCAGTGATGAAATATATAAGGCAACAACATAATACAAACGCAACAACAAAAAAGACCTTTTTCGCGGACACATTGCTCGATTGGCTCAGATACCGACTGTCTCTTCGTTTTGAGCGGTCAGCAAAAGACCCTTTCTGCTTCCTTCTGCTATTTCAAAATTGTGTTTGCAGAAATAATCTAACTGAGACCGAGCCACATAAAAAATTTGTAAAGTTTCCATTTTTACTGGTTCTTCACCGGCGACGCCAGTCAAGATGTTAACCTCTAACAGTGGCGACGGCGTCACACTGTTGCACTAGCGACCTATTCGCTAGTTTTGCTGGGTTCACACTCTGAAAATAAACCAAAACACTGAATCGATGCATATAAGTTACTAATAGCAAGTGTCCAAGTCAGTCAAACACACCACCAATCATCAGCTGTCAATTAACTGCGGCCTGCCTCTTTGTGTTGCGAAATCGGTTAAAAATCCATAAATACTTCCGATCAATTTATTATTATTTCACTAAATAATAAAATCCACTAATAGAGTCCATCAAAACATTGAATTCACGCAACGTATAAATGCACTTAAACACTTAGCCACCTTTGGTCAAATCAAACACCCTTTTAGTTTTAATACAAATAACGCGTCTAACAACAACACGTTGGAGCCTAACAAAAACAATAATATATCCTGCTGCGAAATGTACTTAAGACGGCGGAGACGGATCAAAAGAAATGTAGAAGTTACATACACAATCTTCTCTCTCGCTGGCTCTTTTTCGTATTCTCTTCTGCTATTTACAAGTTTTAAAAATTAACAAAAACTTAACCCATTATTGCCATTGGCGGCGTAAACAATTGATTTCTATTTAACTTATGAGTTAAGAAGAGGCAATAAATGAAACGCAACATTTAAAAAGAGACGATTAGTGTTAGTTATTAATATTGCTTTATATGTTCTGATATTAGGAATCATAACCAAAGCGAAAGACTGTAGATGCTTACCATGTAAGTATGAAAGTAAGCAGTTGGTAATTTCAAACTGGGAGACAAGTGAATATAAAAAACCAATTGTGTGCACAAAAGTAAGCCCTTCGTAATCTAACTATACCAAGAGGGGAAGAGTCAAACTTATCAGACTGCATGATTCTTCTGATTTTGAATATGTATAGAGTATATTTCTGTGTAGATCTATTGCACATATATTGGATGTATACACGAGTATGTATGCAAATCTGGGAACTGATTGAAGTTTGACAATTGATGTCTAAACAATGATGATTCAAACAAAGAAAAAAACATATTTTATTTTAAACGAAGATCAGCAGGTTTTTATGATATTTTTTATGTGAAGTTAGATGAAAATAATACAACCCTTGAATGTATTTATGTGCATTTATAAATTTTATGTTTCGCAGAATAATATTGCTTTATTTAAAAAAAAAAAATGTTTTTAAGTGTATGTAGTGTGCAAATGGCTTATGTAAAGTTATGCAAGTACATTTTTATGTGAAGTATTTAGATATAGATGAATGTAATACATACATAGGTACTAGCTGTACCCGGCACGCTTGACTGAGCCCAGTAACAAATATTTTCATTACACAATATATTCTCCTAATACTCGACTCCACGCACTTCTCCAGCAATATTTAAAACCGATAAATTAAATAACTTTTTTAATCATTTTAACTATGAAACTTTATTCTCTTTTCTTGACTGGATTACTTCATCCAATCCCATTAACATGAATACCAAATTTCATCTATGTACTGTAAATGGTTGCAAAGATATATTGAATTTTTTGTATCGCTTGTATCAACTAAAAATTTATGAAACGGTACACAGGCCTTTAAAATGCGATTTGACCCTTTTTTTCTAAACATAATCCGAAAAGTGTTAATACACGAAATCTTCTTTCTTATCTCATAGCCCGTAGTCGGAACGATTTGCATTAAGCTGAAATATTAGCCATCTTCTCCACGGCGAAAAATTATGGGATACTGAAATGCATCGTACGATCGATGTGTTTCTGGTACACGTTGAAAACCCTGGCCTAGTTGGTTTGGTTGCACATTGCCATTCCGGCGGTGGAGGTTGATGTCACGACATTCGAAGTCACTGACAACTGCAACATCTTCGACCTTGGTGTTCGTGGGGTGGTGCTTTGTCGGCACGAATGATCACACGAAAATTATCAACGATATTTTGAACTGCTGGATTAATCGGTTTTAATCGTTAAACATTGTTTGGAGGCTTAAAATAATTTTCCGGTTTATTCCAGCACTTATTGCACAGCGTCGATCTGGTTGCATTTCTGAATCTCCGGTGAAAAATATTTACAAAAACTTGGATTCCTCATTAAGGTCAGGAAGGAGTGAACCAATGCGATGATAAATTTGTCCTTGCTTTTTGAATGTCGGTAAAAACCCGTCATTGTTTGCCACTTTTGTTGCTCCTAAAGAAGTTTTTTCAAAAGCTGTATTGTACTTTCTAATATTTTTCAAAAAGTGTTTTGATTTCTGGTGGGTGCAGTAGCGGTGATAAATTAACTTCACCATTTGAGCAGCAAAGTGCTTCTCTGGCAAATTTCAGCGCAAAACAATTTAAACAAAAATTGTTCATTGACTCAATGAGAACTGCATCATTACTTTTTTTAATCGCATGTTCTGTCGTAATGGAAAGCTTCCGTTGTCAAATTTCTTCTATTCCTTGATCTTACAGAACTAAGACGCGATTCACGTTGGATTATTCACTTGATTTCAGATGCAAGTCTTGATTCTCGTTGTTCCTGAGTTTCCGATGCTCTTGAAAATGATTCATTACTACGCAACCGCCGAAGTCTTGATTCTCGTTGTTCGTGACTTTCTGCTGCTCGTGACGTAGGTGCGTCTCCTTCTTTCCTGCATTTCATTTGGCTTTGCTCTGTCTTTCTCCCAATGAAAGCCTTTTTATTTGGAATTATTAAAATTATATCACAATTTCCTTCTATGTTTCACCAATATTTTCGTTTATTATAATAAATCACAAAAAATAATGTCGCTTTAATTTGAATAAAAATTAAGTTATCGTCCCCGTAACTCAAATGGATGAAAAGATGTGTTGGATTTTGTTGAACGCTGGGGTGGGGTAAAGCCTTCACCGATTCTAACCAAACTTCACTAAAGCTCTCTCCTTAATGAACTGAAGTTCGTCTGTGAATTTCAGCTCAATCGGTTCGATGGTTTAGCTTCCTATAAGGAACATACATAAATAGATAAACATGAGCAAACCAAAAATGTCTGTGTTTAAGCAAATGTGTTTCTTGATAAATGTGTTTGGGAAAATAAATGTACATAAAGTGTGTATGTCTGAAGTCTTCGAGAGGAAGATTCTTCGCAGGATCGTTGGTCCTATTAGAGTCGACGATGAGTTTAGGTTCCGTATGAACCGCGAGCTCTGCATATATACATATATAATTTTTTTTTGTATATATATATATATATATATATATATATGTACATATGTATATAACATAATTATTTTTTCCCAAATTTCCTATGTAAATTGTTAATATTTTTATATGTTTTTCTTTAAATTTTTCCACTTTATATTTTTCCAATCAAAATTAAGATCGCCAATAAGAAAAAAAAACTATAGCGCTTTATATATGTAAACACGTGTACAAATCGACCCGGTGCAAGGTTAAAACATGTTGATTGCCTGAGTCGCTATCCACAGCAAATGTTACTGGTGTTCACAGAAATTTCTGCTCGAATTAAAAAAAGCACAACAAAATGATGCCCTGGTCAAAGCTGTCACAGAAATATTATCGACTCAGTCATACGAAGGATATAAAATTAAGGGTGGTTTGTTGAACAAAGCAGTCAATGGTAATGATTTGTTGGTATTTCCGAAGATAATGGAGAAGGAGATAATTCTTGATGCACACAACAACGGCGATTCATAAGACTATGCACGGTACACAACAAAGCTTCTGGATATCACACTTGGAGGGTAAAGTCTCGCAAATAATTGCTATCTGTGTCAAGTGTATAATACACAATAAAAAGCTGGGCAAAAAAGAAGGACATCCTTATGTTATTGACAAAGGATATAAGCCACGGCATACGTTACATGTGGATCATCTTGGACCGATGGATACGACTTCAAAGCAATATAGATATATCTTTGCGATGGTGGATGCTTTTTCCAAATTTGTGTGGTTATATCCAACTAAATCCACAAGCTGCGATGAGGTTTTAAAGAAATTAACAGAATGGTAAACCATTTTTGGATCCCCAGGTCGCATAATAAGTGATCGAGGCTCAGCTTTTACAACAGAAATGTTTGAAGAGTACAGTAACGAGAGCAATATGGAGCATATCTGGTATACTACTGGTGTGCCGAGAGGAAAGGGCCAAATTGAACAGGTCAATCGATTAATTTTGGCCATAATAGCGAAGTTGTCAGCAGAGGAACCAACTAAATGGTTCAAATTCATTCCAAAAGTTCAACGGGCAATAAATTCACATGTCCACGAGTCTACCAAAAGATCGCCGTTTGAGTTGATGTTTGGATTCCGTATGGTGAATGGTACTAATGACCACATAATGCAGCTACTCGAACAAGAGTTGTATGAAGGCTTCGAAATCGAGAGACAGCAGATGAGGCAAAATGCAAAAAAGGCGATACAAAGTGCTCAGTCAGCATATAAAAAGAACTACGATACGAAAAGGAAGCATGAGAATGGTTGTAAAATTGGTGTCATGGTGGCGATTCGTCGTTCGACCATACGAAATAAGAAAGGTTAAACGCAATGGTCGGTACGAGGTCAGAAAGACAGCAGATGTAGATCGGACGATCAATACAGCTACCAGTTGCGATAACATGAAGTTATGGAAAAACGTCAGCGAAAATGAAGATTTGCTATCATCTGAGACAGATGATGATCAGGGTGGCCGAATGTAAAATGTAGATACGATGAAGGTCACATTAACCTATCCCTGCAGCAGTACCAGTTTACAGCAGCCCTTAGTACTGTAAGTGCTGTGAACGTATGTGAAAATAGGATAGTGTGTGGGCAGTTGGAGTCATTGAACTCAGAAAAGTTGGAGTCGTTGAACTCAGCAAAGTGGAAGTCGTTCACTAGCCGTGGAAGAGTGAAGTCGCAGTCGTCGCGTGTTAACAGTTGCACTTTTAAGTTAAATCATTTTATAGTTCCTTTAATTAAAATTAACATACATACTTAATTACGAAATAAACTATTTGTGTGCTTGTTTTGATAAAATAATTACAAATCATCATGATATGCTGCGATCCAAAATGTGCCAACAAGGAGAAATATGATAATGGCAGTTATCGACTTGTACATTGTTGACTATGTGTTAATGCCGCACATATTAAATGTGCGGGAATATCTGGTCTGGTGCTCGACCGAGTTAATCTGGTGAACAAGGACAAGATCGGCGGGCTTCGTTGGTCTTGTCAAAAATGTGTTCAACTCGAAGGAGAGTTTACGCGCATGTTTAACATGGTGCGCAGCAGCGTGACGTCCATTAACAAGACGGTCAAGCAACTCTCCGCTGAGCTCGATAAACATATTAATCTTTTTGATAAATATGATTTCCAACAATCGCCAAAGCGGAAGAAGACCACAGTTAACCGCCAGCTGGAACTTCTGAAACCCATTCAATTAACTGAGCCTTCACTGACCTCCCCATTAATATTGTTGGGAAACTCACCAATGCTGCAAGAGCCATCGACGGGTGAGTCAAATGTTGTTCTACTCGACAGTGCCACTGAATGGACTGAACCGCCTGAAATGGTTTATTCTCCGGCACCTTTAAGCACGCAACAACCTAGCCTTACACCGAATGTAAGTAGCGTCGAACCTACAGCATCTATGTCGCCACCAAATAGTTCAGTAACCTCAAACATAAATGTTCTGCCGACAACATCTGCTGCCGTAACAAAGAAAACATTGTCAATTGTGGCACCCCGTAAACATGTGTTTGTATCCAGGTTTACTGAAGCGACCACTACTGACGACATTATTGAGTTTATCTCTTCAAACTCCGAGCTGACATCGAAGAACATCGCAGTGCAAAAATTTAATTTTAATTATTCCAGAGATATTGCTTCATTTAAACTGAGTGTACCTTTGGAATATTTCGAATTAATTTGCAATGCTAAGTTCTGGCCTGACTTAACTTTGGTAAAGGAATACTTACCGAAAAATAGAGGGACATCTTCACGTCGTGTTGTCGATTTGTCGCGTCCACCTGCACAAACTATAGATTCTAAGAATTTAAACTAAATTGTCCTCTTATTGTAAATTATCAAAATGTAAGAGGCCTGAAAAGCAAATTAGTTGATTTACTTCTTAAAAGCACTTATTTGGATGCTGATATTCTGATTTTTACTGAGACTTGGTTAGAACCCAACATTTTAAACGCTGAAATTTTTTGTGATAGCTTTACAACATATCGAAAAGATCGTTGCATTCGTAAAGGTGGTGGGGTGCTTATATCTGTTAAATCTAATTTTATAGCTGAAGAATTTCAGGGTAATTTCCCATCGAATATTGAATTCATATGTGTTGTCCTAACTTTTCAAGGTCGCAAAATGTATATAACTTGTTCGTATATACCGCCATCTTCTGATTCCAGTATATATGACCAACATGCAGCTGCTATTGAATTGATTTCAAAATCATTACGTGCAAATGATTTCCTGCTTATTACTGGTGACTTTAATTTACCCAATGTTTCTTGGATGAGTTGTTTAGACTCTGAATCAATAATTCCTTCTATTCAGTTGAATTTTTTTGATACTTTAGCAAACATTTCGGTGCACCAAGTCAACCATATCAAAAACTGTTTTAATAAATTGTTAGACCTTATTTTTATTGACAGTACTGTTGGCCCTTGTATTTCTAGAATTTCACCTATATGTGTACCTGAAGATAAATACCATCCAACACTTGAAATATCATTATCAGTCTCCACTTTTGAGGATCGGAAACGCGAATCTTATATTGACCGACACTGCTTTGCAAAAACTGACTTTGATAAGTTGAATCATCTTGTCTGTAGAACAGATTGGTCTGAGTTATATACCTGCGAAAGCATTGACATAGCATGTGACATTTTTTATAATATTCTTAACAAATACTTTGATGATTGTGTTCCAAAATTTTCACAAAGGCGCACCTCCAAGCCTCCGTGGTTCACTCGTCACCTCTGCCATTTAGAAAATATAAAATCACGATACTTTAAAAGATTTAAAAGATCTCAGAAGGCGCAAGATTAATTAATTTATTAATTTTCAATTAGCAAATAGGAGGTCCTTTAAATGTTACTTGCTTAGAATGAGAAACAACTTCCGTGAGGATCCAAAATCTTTTTATAAATTCGTTAATTCTAAACGAAAATCTGGCTCATATCCGTCGAGTATGTTTTTTCATAATAAAACAGCAACGGACAAAAATGAGATATCGGACTTGTTTGCAGATTTCTTTCAATCTACTTACTCCCCATCTAATCTATCCCCAAACGTTTCTGCAAATTCTAATTCCTATATGCATCCTATATCTGTTCCAATTATAGATAGAAAATCTCTCTTAAAGCTCTTGCGCTCCTTAAAATTAAATTTCTCTCCTGGTCCTGATAATATCCCATCTGGTATACTTAAGTTGTGTGCCGACTCGTTATGTGATCCTTTGCTGTATCTATTTCAATTATCTCTTAAGGAATCAATAGTTCCATTAATTTGGAAACAGTCTTTCATAATTCTTTGCACAAAAACGGGAGTAAATCTGATATAAGCAATTATAGAGGTATTGCTAAGCTTTGTGCAATTCCAAAATTACTTGAAAAAATCATAACAGAACAATTACAATTTTCTTGTAAGTCAATGCTGTCTACAGCGCAACATGGTTTTCTTAAAAGTAGATCAGTTTCGACAAACTTATTAGAATCCACTTCTCTAATCAATATAGCCTTTGCCAATGGTTTGCAAACAGATGTTATTTACACTGACTTTAGTAAGGCATTTGACAGTGCATATCACATATTGTTACTCAACAAACTTAACTATTTCGGGTTTCCTTTGGACTTACTACATTGGATATCGTCCTATTTAAAGTGTCGCACTCAATGTGTTATGTTCGCAAACACTTTGTCGAAAAGAATTGATTTGCTTTCTGGTGTACCGCAGGGTAGCCACCTCCGACCACTACTTTTCGTTTTTTTTTTCATAAATGATCTTCCAGATATTCTATCGCATTGCCAAACATTGATGTACGCTGATGATGTAAAGCTATGTTTGTCATATACTGGTTCTGAAGGACATAAGTTATTACAAGATGACCTCAATGCGTTGTACAGCTGGTGTCAACGTAATAGCTTAGTTTTGAACTGCGCTAAGTGTAAAGTGATGTCTTTTTGTCGGAGAAATCCTCTAATAAATGCATATCATATTCACAACTCGGAATTGGAACGAGTTTTACGCTTTAGTGATCTTGGTGTTCTATTCGATCCCAAATTGTCTTTTGTTTCCCATATAGATTATACATCGAATAAAGCTATTAGAATGTTAGGATTCATTAAACGTTGGTCAAAAGAGTTTAATGATCCAATATAATATACATCAGGCACATTTAGAATCTGTTCAGAAGCAGTTTCTTCGTTTTGCCTTGCGGAACTTAGGCTGGGACCCCAATGTTAACTTACCCCCCTATATTCATCGTCTTAATCTAATTAATTTATCAACTTTGGCAAAACGCAGAACAATTATGGCAGTACTGCTTATGCAGAAGCTTATCTCTGGTGAAATATATTCTCCATATTTACTTCAGCGTTTTAATTTTTCTGTACCTCTCAGAAGTACTAGAAATTATGAATTTTTTTATCTTAGTACCTGCACAACCAATTATGCATGCAACGATCCATATCGAATTCTATGTTCGGTTTATAATAAGTATTACTTTTTTAATGCCGTCTCTCCAGGTCTCTCTATTAATTCTATTCGTAATGCCATATTAGCAGCTAATTTTTAATTTTTTAGTATTATCTTTAATTTGATACTTATTATAAGAATATTAATACTACATTAAAGCAACAGATTTAATACTTTTATTATGTTGTTGTTAATTTTAAATAAATAAATAAATAAATAAATAAATTACAACATTCAGTGTTTAATCGTGTTACATGTTTGTTACATGTTTATACATTTATATACATATATATGTATATATATATATATATATATATATATATATATATATATATATATATATATATATATATATATATATATATATATATATACATACATACATATATATATATACATACGAATGCAGCAATCTGAACCACGATTTTACTAAACACTTTGAGGGCACTCGTCCCAAGCGAGTTTTAAGAGCAAAAAACCTTTCGGAAGATCGTGTTTCAGCAATAACTCGTGAACTGAAAGGTTGCCTTGGGCAACAATAGACGCCAATAATTGCTTGCGGCAAGCAAGTTTTGTTAATTTTATTGGATTCTGGTCCATTGGTTGTATAGCTGCTGTGACATTCGGTGGGAGAAGCATACAAAAAATTTGTCTATCATCAGAGCGAAGTTCCTCGATAGGCGAGTGCGCTGTACAATTATCCAATAAAAGAATTGCCTTCGGAGGCAAGTTCAGCACTGAAGCGACATACCTGTATGAACATATTGAAAATGCTACTTATTTCAAAATTAATAAAGGAAATTGGTTCTTACTTCTTTTATAAACAACGTATGAAACCATCTTTTGAAAATGTTAGCCGTCATCCATGCGTTTGCAGAGTAATCATAGTCCAGTGGATTTTCGAAATTCAGGTTTGGCTGCCTTTCCGATCACAAGTGGCTTCATTTTGTGTGTTCCATCTGCATTAGCGCATAACAGAAATGTAACTCTCTCTTTGCGAATTTTTCTTCCTGGTGCAGTTTTTTCACAAGCTGCAACGTAGGTTTTATCAGGGACACATCGAAAAAAGAGTCCAGACTCATCATCGTTATACAGTTGCACATTTGCGATTTCCATTTCATGCATTTTGGCCCGCAAAGCTTGAATAAATGGTGTCACTGTTGACGTGTCGCTAGACAAAATTTCACCACAGACCTTAAGATAGCATATTCCATATCGTCGCTTGAAATTTAAAAACCAGCATTGACTTGCCATAAAATCATTTGCATCTTTGTCAGCATGGATATGGGCAAAAAGTTGCTTCGCTTTATATTTTAAAATGGAAGCACTTATTGAACACTTTCTTTCTCGTTGATCTAAAAACCATTTATACAATTGCGTCTCCATCTCAACGTATTCTGGCTTATGCAAAGTTTTCTTATTCATTTCCTCATATGTACTCGACGCTGCAGCATTAATGTTGGTCTTGCTTTTCTTAATTTTTGAAATTTCAGCTTCCGAAACACCAAAATCTATGGCCAATCGATTAGCCAAAACGCCTTTTTCTAGTTTTCTTAATATTAAACATTTTTGGGCAAGCGATAACCTCTTTTGTTTACGTACTGCTGACATTATTGCGTTCACAACCAAATATGCACTGAATGCTGCGAATCAGCGAGACAAAATTCCACCGAACCTAATAATACAACGCAATTCGAGCATCAACATGGGGGTTCCCCTTTTTCGTAAACTGTCGCATTTGCTACCTTAACCAAACATAAATATAATCGATAATAAATATATATATATATATATAAAATAAATAACAAGATGTCAATGTGCTGGCTGAAATAAAAATATCAGCTTGAAAAAAAAGACTCATAAAAGTTAAGAAAAAACTTAACTTTTTAGAGACACATGTGGTGACGAAAATGTGCTTAACTTTTCCGTATACTTAACTTTTGCGCGTCTTAACTTTTGCGAGTCTCTACTGTACATATATGTAAACATATGTATATGAAAATTTTTGATTTATTAATACTATTTTTATTAGTAAAAAGTTAATAAAATATCTCCAATCTTATCTTGTTGTTGCTGTTGTTCCTTTTATAACTTTTCCTGATCCTTTTAGCATGTATATCACATTTCATCTCTGTACCTTAATTGGCTTATATGGCGCAACGCCCCCTCCTAATTTTCCAATTGGAACCAATGTTCTTTTCCATCGTCCCATCTATCTCTATACAAAAATGCATACCAATTGGTTAAGCGGCTTAGCCATAAGAGAGGAACATATATCCATCCATACATACTGTTTAATATACCCTAGCAAAATGGGATATATAGCGCATCGATGACGTCATTGATCGACGCAGCGAGTGCATTAACGTCATCGAGAGGGAGCGCCGCGGTGCCGCCAGCAACTGCATTCGTATCGAATGCAGATGAGCTTTTGGTACGGTTAACTCTGCGGATGGAATTTACCGTATTTTGGAAAATATTCTTTTCACAGCTTAGCGACCGGCAACTGTTTGAAGTTCGCTGAGCTGAGTCTGTTGGCGTCAGCCAATGAGTCAAGACTGAGTCGCTGCGCGTGTTTGAATTTGTTTTACCGCATTTTTATATACAAATATATTCTATATTTTTATATTAAATAAAATTAATTGAAATATAAAGTTGTTGCCGCTATTTTGGCAGTTTGGGGCTCCGATTGGTCGCAGCCGAATCCAACACATAAAAACTTTCGCATTTATAATATGAATAGGAAGGATATTTGTAGTTGTTTGCATTTCGTATGTCTGTTGTTGTTGTAAATTTTGGTTTGGTTTGATTATTTGTTGTGGTTTTAAAATGGTTTCTTAAATAGCACATTTTTTTAATTTAATTCCTGGTTCTATCTTATTTGAACCAATAAAATGCATATTCTGCGTGCAATCAGCCAATATAAATGAAGATCTCCGTATTTGGATCTGTATGGATCCGTATGGATCTTGGAAACGGTAATAGATAAAGACTTCCCCTTTTTTGCATTCGACTAGGACTTCTCCGGAATTTTAAAAGTTTATTTTAAAATGGTCAAACGGTCAAAATAAATCATTTGATACTTAAAAAATCGTCAGTAAAATACATAAATTAGTATTTTATTAAATAATTCTTCATTTTAACACGGACTGCTGTATCCCAAATCGGCATTTCTAACGACAATACAAGGTCCATGCTCGACAGCCTCTGAACTCTCAGTACGCCAATCCCATTCCATGGGCATAAATTTACTCTTACTCATGCCAGTCTAATTCATTGTAATGCTATACCAGGCATGGTTTAATTCGGTGCGTGTGATGGGTATACAATTCTCATAAATCGGCACAGGTTTGTCATCCATGGAGGGGTTCAACGCATTTCAGCTTCTTATGCAACTCTAAACTAGTGCGTAATGTGAACGGCTCAGCACAGCTGAAGAAAGCTCATTCGCTTGTTCCATTGGAGGTTTAACCTGATGCAAACGCTGAAAATTGTCATTGATATCTTCGATAATTAGATAACACTTGTTGGGTGCATCCGTCTTCGATGTTTTGCTAATGTGATGGGGTTTTATTTGATGACGACATTGTTCAAATCAATACAAGTTGATGGCCATTGTTGACGGTAAATAACCATTAAATTGGCTCTTATGCTTCGGATAATAAACAAATAAATCGGGCAGTTCGGCGGGTGACTTATGCTCGTGGACTTCTGCTGATACACTTAACACAAACTTTTATACTTTTTATGGTGGACTCTTCCATATGAATCTAATAGTTATCAGTCAGAAATTTATCGATCTTTTTTATTAGCATCTGGTACACCATGTCAACAGATGCATTGATGTCGAAGTGATTGCCAATCTTTGAAAAACGAAAACCTTTCAGCAGATGTGCACGAATTGATATCCAAACTGAATTCCAACCGTTGCGAAGTACGGAAGCACCAACGCAACAGAAAATATTTAATAATATTTTCTAGTATTAAACCAGCACAGCCCATTCAATAATAAGCCCTTCGATAGAATTAAATATTTAAATATGGTTTTATTTCACTTCTTTTCTTTTTTATTTAATTAGCGCGTACTCTCTTTCACCTCCTTAAACCAACTGGAGCGCGGCATTTTAAAGCGTCCCTGAGCGAAGACAATTACATGGAATTAGTCCCCTTAGATTTGTGTTCGCTCGATCATGTATGTGTGTTCAAGGCTTGGAAGCATTTTTTGTTACTAGTTGAAGTAAGTTGGAAAGTTGGTCAACTAATTTATCAACAAGTTTCATTTGGTTTTCCTCAGTGATTGTTGGACTTTGGTAAACAACGACAGTTATATGGCATTGACCTCTCATTTCATTGATGACATGTTTAGTATGAAGTCTCTGTTGCTTCGATGTCCACACTGTTGCATCACACAGCTGCGAATTTGGCGTGTCAGAATGGGAAATAAACATCAAAATTTTATTGGCAGTATCTGACAACTCTGCCAATATTAAATGTGCTACTGATTCCAAATTGAAATGAAAGCATTTCGGATGTATTTCTCACACAATAAGTTTATTTGTCACAAATGCTATAAAATCCAGCAAAGACATAGGTCCACAATTGAAAAGGTTAAATCGATTGTGACATTTGCCAGCTGAGTTATTTAAGACCGGCAGCGAAGAGTTGGTTTGGAGGATGGACCAACTTTTATGCAAAAGATATGGTCCGATGAATGCATACCCAAAGACAGCATTGGTGAGCTTTCATTTTACTAAAAAATTCTATGGTTTATTTGAACGAATATAATATTTTTCTCTCACCATTATTTCTCTGCTTTGGAATAAAAATAGAACAACTTTGCCTTATTGATTCTTTGTATCATAAAAACTTTACATTTCTTTCTGTTTTTAAATTTTTATTTTATAAAAGGAAGTTTTCGGGAAGTTTTTCCTCAAAATAATTTGTTCAACATTTGTTTATTTTAGCGCACAATTAGGCAGTTTCAGTGCTGTCATATGTGTTCGTCCATCCATATTTAAGGATGCAATGCTGCAACCAGTTGCAAACACGAGAGGTTGGGAAACCAAATCCTTTTGTTATATAAAATCAAATAAAAGAATGATTTTTTTTTTGCGATTAACTATAAATTGTTTTTTTTTTTTTATTTTAGTCCTTGCATATATATAAATATTAATTAACAGTTATGATATCAAGTATAAAAATTTACATTTATTTCTTTTAAATCGTAAATAATTATTTTTTCTACATAATACATTTAGTCGTTGCTACAAATGACAATAGAAGGACTAGAAGTGCTAACTGCTTTCCAATCGTTGGGAATAATAGGCCCTTCTCCAAGAAACCTGTACGAAATCAGGATGTAATTCGTCAATGGTGAAGTCTTGTCCACAATTGCAACAATAAATTGACGCGCAGTCCGAACGATCGCAGCGATCGCATTCCAATGGTTCTTTTTCCAAACACGATTCCTTTGTTGGAAGATCAATTTCATAGAGTTGCAGTATTTCGCCCATGATGTCTTTAACAATCAGATAACTCTTCTTGTCTTCCTTCGTGTCCTTCCTTTCACTCAAGTGATAGGGCACCACGAACAAATCTTTGGTGCTCTGACAGTGCTGAAAGTAGCTTAAATCGGCATGGATTGTTCTCGCAAGGTGATTCTTATTTTTGCGCTTCAGACAACTATCGCAAATTTCCGCCATTTCGTATGGAGGGCTCGAAAGCGGCTTGAGATGCTTTGTGACTTGATATTGGAGCGGCATCTCCATGATCTGTTGCGTAAAGTCGTCCTCCATGACGTGCCATGGTGTACGCCGAACAATAACCTTTATCCGTTTTTTGGTGGATTCCATGAGACGCATTTGATATTTATGGCTGAGATAGGATTGTAGCAGCATGCCATGCACCAAGCTGACACACGTATCGATGCTTTCGAAGATGACAACCTTTTTCCAGACGTGCACGTAGATAGCCAAACGGAAGTGCACCTTTGGCACAGTGGTGAATATGCAACGAAACATATCCGGAATACTTTCTCTACAGGACACCTGCACGAAATGCCTCGTTTCGTTGGTACCACTCTCATCGCAAACAAAGAAATTATCCGAAAAGCATAATTTAATAGTTTTCATTACCGGCGAAAAGTTTGTTTGAAAAGTTCTGCACGGAGCGCTTTATTTTTGCGTATCCAATGCTCACAGATTGGCTTAGTACGGCTCAATCGAATGAAGCAGGCTTGGCACTACTGGAAAGAGCCATTATCGGCTAAGCCCCTATGGTGGAAGGTTTGTGTCTTCTTTTCGGTGCTGAATCCGTAAATTGAAGAAATTTTACTCATATTGATTTTAGTATTGAATGAAATTAACAATTGGCGAAGTTTTTAATAATTCCGAAACCCCTTTGAAGTGCTCATTTGATGTTGTACTGAATAACTGCTGACAGTGCACGCTCAATTTATAGTTTCACGCTGTTATTTTAGTACTATCGACCTTGCCAAAGTTTTTCATTACCGAGAATACCCAGATATTTCTAAGGTTCAAAGACAAATCTATGGTTTAATGTGTTACAGGGTATCTAGGAGCTGAGCTGTCGACTATGACACCACATTTTTTTCATTTGCATTCCAGCTGAAATTCAATCCAGGATCTTTATGCCTGTAAGCCAGCAGATTATTAAAGGTCACTTAGGGTACAAAAGAGTCATTATCTAAAGTTTGAATTTTCTGGTGATAACTAATTATTTTGACATGGCATCGCTAATGCATTTAGATTTGCCCGTAAGACTGATCTTTTTCCGTAGGCACGGACTTGCACACGCTTCTCAGATATTATCAAACATGAAATCTGGCGCAAGGAATGCTTGTTCATGGACTGCATCGCTGACAACAAGGATAAAGAGGTTTCATACGTCGACTATAGCTTCTTTATTAAAAGCGTGGCGGAGTATGTTCATGCCGTGCGTTTGAATTCGAGTGATATGGCAAATTTCGGCACATGCTCCGAGAAGCTCATAATGAAAAAATTGAAGACAATGTATCTGAAAAAGGTCTACAGTGATATGGAAGCCATTTGCCATTTCCGAAATTCTGTCCAATACTCGAAAAAATTAGCCGATTTTACGTGAACAAATGGCGAAGATTTTAACTGTGCTGACACTCAAAACGTTGGATGTGACACGTATGACAAGCAATTTTGATCAACTTATGGATCAAATCATTACGCTGCGTAGTCCCTCGCAGCCTGATGATTTGAAGTCTTCCCGCCATGCTGGCTAAAAAATTCTTTTACGATGAAAAATTGCACTCGTCTAAGGGAGCTCGCTTTGAATACGCGTTTCGCAGCATTTGAGAACGGCCGATCCAAGGAAAATTTACAAGGCTTGCGTTCGCTGCGTACGCTTAAAATTATTGGCGATAACTTCAACATCTTTCAGCTGATAGACTTCGTCAATCTTTGTCCCAACCTGGAGAAACTCATCTTCTTTTATCCCGATCAACTGCAGCTGTATTATGTGGCTGATATGGTGGGCATGTCTTTGCTAGGCGCTCTTGATCCAATCCTCTATTGCTATTATGGCGATACTCGGCAGCCGACTTCTGCAGACCAAGAGGCGAATTTCGGAATTTCGAATTTTTTAAATAAAAAATTATGACTAAGGGCTAACCATGTCCAAAGATGTTCCTTATATTTCGTATGAAATTATATAAATTAAAAAAAAATAAAAACATAAAATTAAAAAAATTTAATAAACTCAAATTTTTTCTTAGACCGAAAATGTATCTTGTACCACTTGGATCAAACTATGAACTATTAATCAAACTAATAAAAAGTTTTCATTGATTAAAATGCAAAAAAAAATTATGAAATTATTAAACTTATTTTCAAAATTTTGCTCCTATTTGTTTGCTATTAGTGAACATTTGTTCATAGAAAACCGTAAGAAAGTGCGCACAATTATTTCAAGTTCAAGGATGCATTGACCTTTTGTGAACAATAAAAGTAGTTGCATACACTACTCAACATAAAATAATTTTTCATTTGGACTGATTTTTTGTACTTAAAATGTCAACCGATCGTCGATTTGTCGATCGATTCTAATGCAAATCGTGTGCAGTTTTTTAAGCTTAAAGCAACCTCGATTCACAAAGAACTTCATTCAAAAGGCTACTTACACAAGTAAAAATGAATGGAGAGTCTTGAAAGTTTGCAAAGTTCTTTAGATTTGGCTCACAATGCGCTTGAAGAACTCAGCTTCGATGAATTGGGCAGTGAGCTGCGGTGCAACTTCGTTCGAGAGC
The DNA here is from genome assembly GCA_035044805.1 of Leucophenga maculata. NCBI lineage: Eukaryota > Metazoa > Arthropoda > Insecta > Diptera > Drosophilidae > Leucophenga > Leucophenga maculata. The sequence continues at coordinate 231,955 of JAWNNP010001048.1, forward strand.
TTATGTCTGCGAAAGAAAACCCACGAATTGAGCATCACCGGCGCAGTGATCAACGGCAAAGGGCATCTAGTCAACCACATTGTTCGACAATGCACCAAAACACTACAACCGATGCCTCGCCGATATATGTTGTGGCACAAGAACGGTCTCGTTTGCCTGATATGAAGCTACCTACTTTTGATGGCTCCTACACTGGAGGGACAAACTTCTACTCGCTTTTCACTTCAACTATATAAGTTGATAAAGTATATCAGTTAAAGTGCTAAACAAACAGTTTAAATAAAAAAATCAATTAAAATAAATAAAACAAAAAGTGCAAAATACACAAACAATACAGATGAGCTGCGCTCAAATTCGTGAGCGTAGACCCTGCGGAGAAATGCTTATTTCTCTGTTGTATCAAATCCCCCAACCAATGAAAGCGCTATCAACAAAGACAATAAAATAGAATCCCTTTCTATTAACGCAAGGAGATCAAGTTCCTGCTCCCCGTCGTTGCTACATAGCGGACTAAACAACAACACTCATACATCTGGGGCTACTCAGTGCGCTACGCCAACGAAGTCTCTAACTCCAGCAAATTCCACAGCATCCACAACACATTCAAACGCATCTCCGTGTTTAATAACAGCAACAACTACAACTGCAATGGCGCCTTCGCTCCTGCTCTCGCAAACGCAGACTCAATCTTCTCCTACTTCCCACACAGCAGCATCAAAATTATTGCCTCAGATCACTCTCTCAAAAAATTCAGCATCCACAACAACAACAGAGAAAGAAATAACAAGAATCTTAAAATAAGAATTATATTTCAAACGCACTTGAAAAACAATAAAATGTTCTATTTGTTTATCTATAGTTTTTACACGCATGAGCAACAGCAAGAACACATGCAGATTACATATCGATAATCAAGCATCGAGTACCAACGCATTGATTTGTACATGGTGACAAAATGCACACTGCGCATGCACAGCCGAATATCGATAATGCAGCAGGATAGTTTATGACATACCAATAAAAAATGACATTAAATAAACTCAAGTACATAATTTACGACATTATTTAGAAAAACTAAAACATGCACATACGATTATAGTAGCTATTAAGAACATAATGTAAACATATATTTGTAATTTCATATTTCAGTATAAGAACAAAAATTGTATATAAACCTCAAGATTATTCAAATAAATCGTCACTCTTTGAAAGGCAACCAACAAGGCTATACGTTTTTTTGAGCTCTTCAAAGATTGATCAAAAGAATTCTAAGTTCCAAGTGCTTAGTTTTCTACCAACGCAAATAAACACTAAGTTCCAAGTACTTAGTGTATATAGGCAAAGGTATTCACTTAGGTGCACCTCAAGTTCAAGTGCTTGAGCGTGCATTCTAAGATTTGTATTATCCTTTCAATAGCGTTTAATTGCACCACAAGTTACAAGTGCTTGTGAGTGATTTTCAATTATTCGTTTCCTTGTCCGGATATATACATTTTTGGTGACCCCTACAAAAAGAAAAAAAAATCACAGATATCCTAGAACAAAAAATCCTGGAGGATAGTTCTGGATAGTCAGCGGATAAATCCTTCAAAGTCAAGATAGACTAAGGATCCGTAATAGGGAGTAAAAGATACAATAGATTGTACATTTACAGATTCCCTTCGCTAAATTATTTTTGTGTGCACAGATATTTTATTTGCTATCTTTAGACCAATCTTCGGTTGTGAGTAGAGGCACAGCCAGTCCAAGACAAACCAAATTACCTCCAACGGGTCAAGATAAAGCAAATATAGTACAAGCACCAACTTAATTTATACATATATATATATATATACACAAAGAAAAAATGGCTACTGTTGTAAATTTATTTGCTGAACAAAGCAGGATCGGGAACGAAATCCTGAAGTTGGTTCGCAATTATAAAAAAGATTCCCAAGATCGGAAGAATGAAAAGGGATATTTCGAAAACCGATTGCAACAGTTGCAGATGTTGCAGGAACAATTGGAGAAAGGAGATAATGTATTGAAAGGTCATCCTGATATTCTCCAATATCAACAGCATGAGTACTTTACAAAGTTGTATTTCGATGAAGTACAAAAAACATGCATTGAATACACAAAAGAGTTCACTGATTCTGTCAAGATATTGACAGAAACTACAGAAAATAGCCCGTTGATCGTACAAATCAGACGACAAAAAGCTATGCTGGCATCATTAGCCAGGTTTTTGGAGCAAGAAAGTCCAAACAAAGCCTCAGTAGAACGGCTATGGATTTTAATTGAAACACTCCACTTCGATATTTTCGGAAATCATGTAAATCCACTAGAGCATGGATATGATATGAATATGTATATTCAAGCCGAATCAGCAGTCAATAGGATGCAAGGATTTCCACAAGCTGCAACTATTAAAACACAATGTGGACCTCAACAGACATTAGTCCATCTGCCAAAAATAGCCATACCAAAATTTGAGGGTGACTACACTAAATGGCAACAATTTCATGACATTTTTAATAAAATGATTCATGAAACTCAATTGTCATCAATTGAGAAAATGTGGTATTTAAAAACAAATATCACAGGTGAAGCAGAAAGATTAATTCGCCACCTCTCATTGACAGAGAGCAATTACGAAACTGCCTGGGCAACATTGAAGGATCGTTTTGATAACAAACGTATCACAACTTCAGTATTGTTCCAGAAGCTCTTTGATCATCCTCCAATAAGCAATGAATGCAATCAAGTCAAGGACTTTCATGACACGATAAAAGAATCGTTGTCAGCATTACAAAATATAAATATTGATACAAGCACATGGGATCCAATATTAATATATTTGCTCACAAAAAAACTCGATAAACATAATCACATGTTATACGAGCAATCAACATCAAATTCGCGAGATCTTCAGTCATTGACTGAATTTATTGCTTTCCTTGAACAACGGTTCAGAGCATTGGAAGCATTTGGTCGGAAGGAGAAGTCATTTGAAAAGGTCAAAAAGATCACAACCGCTACAACATCAAAACCATTTATTTGCAAGTTCTGTAATAAAGAAAGTCATCCATTGTTTCGTTGTGACCAATTTTTGAAGAAATCGGCACAAGAGCGCCTCAATTGGGTGCAAAAACAACGTCTTTGTGTAAACTGCTTTAGGAATGACCATCAAGCAAAAACTTGCACTTGGAGAAGCTGCACAAAATGTGACAAAAAACATAACACTTTGCTTCATTTAGAAGTTAAAATGGATCTTTCAGAACCAAGGTTGGTGGCTGCGGCAAATAATAAAAAATCAAAAGACTATGTTCTTTTGGCAACAGCTAGAGTCATTATCGAAGGAAATAATGGTTTAGCTGGCGAGTTTCGAGCACTTTTAGATTCGGGTTCTCAAGTTAACCTAGTATCAGAAAGAATTATAAGAAAGTTAGCCATTAAAACATCAAACTCTGCGCTAAGCATTGAAGGTATTGGTGGTAAGGCGAAATCATCATCAGCTCGCACAAACGTTACACTGAAATCTCGTCATGGAGATTATTCCACTCGTTTGGAGGCCTTCGTTCTGTCACGCATTATAAATGATCAGCCGTCGCAGTACATAGAAAAAGGTCTTTGTCAACTACCGGAAGATCTGCAGTTAGCTGATCCAAGATTTAACCAACCGGGAAAAATTGATTTGCTTCTTGGTGCAGAGTTCTATCATGCTCTGATGAAACCAGAACAAATTAATGTAAACAACCATCAACCTATACTCCAAAACACGAAGTTGGGATGGGTTGTGATTGGCAAAATTAAAACTTTTGGGCCCGGAAGAACACTCTGCGCTGTGTTATCAACGGATGAATTATTGGAACGGTTCTGGAAATTGGATGAGTTAAATACAGCAGAGCCCCAACGAACAACTGTGGAAAATCAGTGCGAAAAGCATTTTCAGCATAACGTACAAACTGCACAGGATGGTAAATTTATTGTACGTCTTCCGTTTTCAGACAGCGTTGATGCACTTGGAGACTCACGAGAGATTGCTACCAGAAGATTTTTAGCACTCGAGAGACGGCTTCAAAAGGATCCAGGTCTTCATGCCGAGTATACCAAATTCTTGGCAGATTACGAATCCCTGGGTCACATGAAGAAGTTAAGACGTGGTGAGCTGCCTTTAAAACATTATTTTATGCCGCATCATTGTGTTTTGAAACCACAAAGCACCACCACAAAGCTACGAGTAGTTTTTGATGCTTCCTCAAAAACATCGTCAGGCAAATCACTTAATAACATCTTACATGCGGGACCTACGGTGCAAAGCGAATTATTTTCAATTATGCTACGTTTTAGAATACATAAATATGTATTCACCGCCGATATAGAAAAAATGTATCGGCAAGTCTGGATCAATCCTGCAGATCAGTATTATCAACTGATTATGTGGAGAGAGAAACCGACAGATGACATATGTTATTATCGTTTAAAAACCGTAACATATGGAACTACATCGGCACCGTATTTAGCAACAAAATGTCTACAGCATTTGGCGTCTCAAAAGAAAAACAATTATCCTTTGGGAGCTAAGGCTCTGCTAGATGACTTCTATGTAGATGATTGCTTAACTGGAGCTGACAACATAATGGACGCTTTAGAGATTCAACGACAACTAAAAATAATGTTGTATGGAGCTGGTTTTAATTTACGCAAATGGTGCGCCAATCATCACCAACTATTGACAAATATTCCTGCAGAAGACAAAGATATTATGTTAAACTTTGACTCATCAGAGATGAACACAACAAAAACTTTGGGTATGATTTGGAACCCCAAAACTGATCAACTTTGTGGCAAGGTGCAAATTGATACCAACATTCCCGTTACCAAGAGAAGCATCTGTTCTGATTTAGCTCGAATATTTGATCCACTCGGTCTCTTTGCTCCAGTAGTAGTACGGGGGAAAATATTCATGCAAGAGCTATGGCATCGCAAATTGGATTGGGATGATAAAATTACGGGCTCGCTGGAGGCCGATTGGCAAGCCTACAGAAAGGACTTGATTAACCTTAATCAAGCGACAATTAAAAGGCATGTCAGCAATGGAGAAGTTGCGGTAAGCCAACAAATTCATATATTTGTTGACGCATCCGAAAAGGCGTATGGAGCTGCTGCATATATCAGATCTGTTCACAAAAACAAAAAAGTGACAGTTCAGTTACTATGTGCGAAATCAAGAGTTGCACCAGTCGAAAGACAGACGTTACCGCGTTTAGAGCTCTGTGCAGCAGAATTAGGAGCTCAACTTTTAGCAAGAGTTCAAAAAGACATAAGGCTACAAAATTCTACAGCCTTCTTATGGTCTAACTCCGAAATCGTTTTATATTGGATACACGCTACTGCATTATCATTTCATACGTTCGTAGCAAACCGAGTAGCTAAAATCCAACAGAACACGTCTTCGACTCAATGGAGACATGTCAAATCCAGCGAGAATCCAGCAGACGTTCTTTCAAGAGGAACATCCGTCAAGAGGTTCTTGGAAAGTAGCATGTGGTTTTATGGTCCATTATATCTATATGGATCTGAAGCAAGTTGGCCAGCACAATTTAAGGCCAATTCTGATAAAATCATAGGTAACTTGGAGAAAAAGATTACGATTTCGAAAGTTACTATGACAGCAATACAATCGGAAGACTTCATATATACCATAAATCATGGAAATTCCTTCCGGCGACTTCAACGAATTGTGGCATATATTCTGCGTTTTAAGACCAAACAAACGGGTCAAATAATACAGGATGAACTCGAGCACGCCTTGAAGGTGATTGTGAAATGTATACAAGAAGCTGATTTTAAAAATGACATAATGCATCTCAATAAGGAAAATTCAGTCCAGAATAAAAGTGCATTAAAATGTTTGACTCCATTCATGGATGAAAATTCCGTTATGAGAGTCGGTGGACGACTGGAACAATCATTTTTATCATTTGACGCAAAACATCAAATGTTATTGCCATACAACGATCCTCTCGTCAAAATACTCTTAAGAGAATTGCATGAAGACAACATGCACTGCGGAGCCCAAGCCTTATTAGCCAAGTCTCGCCAAAGATTTTGGATAATTAATGGCAAAACAATGGCAAGAAGTATTGTCAAACACTGCGTTCGTTGCAACAAAATGCAACCAAAAATGCTGCAACAAGTCATGGGTAACCTTCCACCATTGAGAGTTATTCAAGCGCGACCATTTCTAAATTCAGGCGTCGACTATTGTGGGCCCTTCTCTATTCATTATAAGATAAGGGGCAAAAGACCACATAAAGCATACATTGCCGTGTTTTGCTGCTTCGCTACCAAGGCTATTCACCTTGAATTGGTAAGCGACTTGACAACAGATGCATTTTTGGCAGCATTATGTCGATTTATTAGTCGACGAGGCAAATGCAAAACTTTGCATTGTGACAACGCCACTAATTTTGTTGGAGCATATAACAAGTTAAAGGAGCTCGAGCAAATAATATTTTCGACAGAAGCAAAGGAGAAAATCGTTAGTGAATGCAATAATAAAGGAGTAGAATTTCGATTTATTCCACCGAGATCACCTCACTTTGGCGGACTATGGGAAGCAGCAGTGAAATCAGCCAAACGCCTGCTTGAGAACAACGTAAATACATCGTCTCTAACGTACGAAGAATTAGAAACGGTTGTAGTTAAGATAGAAGCCATATTGAACTCAAGGCCTATAACACCTATCTCAAACGATCCTAATGATATTTCTGCTCTCACACCAGGACACTTCCTGATAGGGGAACCGCTAACAGCACAGGCAGACAGGATTCACACAGACAAAAAACTGTCTTTGGGGCAGAGATGGGAACAGGTCTCCAGGTTAAAATATGCATTCTGGCAGCAGTGGTATGAGGAATATTTGCAACAGCTCCAGCAAAAACAAAAATGGACCAAATCCTTTAACAACCTTAAGGAAGGAACATTGGTTGTAATAAAAGAAGACAACGTTCCAATACGACAATGGCCACTGGGGCGAGTCATTAAATTATATCCCGGAGCAGATGGATATGTACGGGTAGCAGACTTAAAAACTGAACGTGGAATTTTCAAACGTTCAATCCAACATTTAGCGCCAATTATGCCAGAAGATGAGGAGACAAGGATACATGAACCTGATGATGATCCACCCAAGCTTACAAAGAAGCAAAGGACATCAACCGGAGCATATCTATGGACAACGATGCTTATAACGTTGCTACTACTTCCCTTGGCTATGGCTTCTCCACTGGTTCAAGTGACAAAGTTTGCATCACAACCAGGCATTTTCTTTGAAGGCATTGGATCAACGAGACTTGCTATCAGTGATTGGCATGTAATAGTTTATTACGATTTGGAACCTTATCGACAAGATTTGGACACATTCATCAACGGAACAAAAGCACTACAAGATATATGTTCTAAACTACCAAACATCTCCACTTGTTCTAGTACGGCACAGCATTTTCTTCATACGGAAGCAGAAATAAAGATGGAAAAAGAACTGTTTACTAAGCATCGTCATCGCAGAGCAGCATTGGACATTATCGGAAACATTGCGCGTGGTTTATTTGGAGTACTGGACTCTAACTACGCAGAAGAAATGACGAAAACGATTCAAAAGGTTGAAAGCAATGAACAATATTTGTTGGAGTTGCTGAAAAATCAAACATCAGTAATTGACTCAACAATTAATATAATGAAGAGAACCGAAAACATAACAAATCTTCGTTTATCTCAAATACAACAGCAATTACAGGATATTTCATTGGCAGCAGGACCAAATCGCGTCTTCCAATGGTATATCACCTTGACGACACAGTTAACAATTATTGCATCTAATTTGCAAAGAGTTCAAAGTCAAATCATAGATGTACTCACTGATGCCCGACATAACAAGATCAGCCCATCATTATTAACGGCGCAGCAATTAAGAGCACAACTAGAACAAATGCGTGTTCATTTAAAACCGGGACAAACGCTTCCCATAAACGACGAAGACTTATTTCAACTATACAAGTTGTTAAAGGTAGAAGGCACAGTCACTCGAGAGCATGTTGTGTTCAAGGTGACTATTCCTCTGGTAATGAATGAACAATTTGATTTGTTCAACATAGTACCAATTCCAGTAATTGGCGGTTTAAGTATTAAAACGATCCGCGTCGAAGCACCTATTCTTGCTATCAATAATCATCGAGACCAAGGTTTCTTAATGAACTGGGATAATTTAAGAAACTGTCACGCACTCAACACGGAATCCTTCATTTGCTATAACAAGCAATCAATTTACTCGACAAATGTTGGTTGTGAATTTCAAATGTTCAACAACAAAACATCTGAACATTGTAAACTCGAGGACACAAACAAATTGTTTGAATGGTTTCCATTACGTCATAAAAACAGATGGATTTTTGGGACAAATTCAAAACAGGAATTGTCTGCAGTCTGTGGCGAATATGCATCTACATTTCAATTGGAGCAATCGGGACTTGTAACGCTCGACTCCAGCTGCACCATTCGGAACCAACAAATTATGGTAACTGGATATAGCGCAACAACACGGTCAGTACGAGTATCTTATGCTCGATTCAGCCAAGATACGTCACGGTCAACTAACAAGTCTCCGCCCATCACCACTTCCACGCTAAACAGCCAAGATGAGCTAACACGCTTACAAAAACAACTTCACAAACATTTGAAGTTACCATTCGAAAACATGGATAATCAAGGTCATCGCATCATATCATATATAGCACTGGGCATTTCACTAGCAGCGATATTATTTTACTTCATCAGATTAACCATCAAGAAGCAAGCAGCAACAACTAACGCACGTGATGTAGAACAACTGCCAGTACCAACAGTCAACACCAGCAACTCTACGCAGCCATCACCGTTTTCTTTTAATATAAGCTAGGTTAAATAAATATTCAACCGGGCGGGAGAATGTAGAATCTTAAAATAAGAATTATATTTCAAACGCACTTGAAAAACAATAAAATGTTCTATTTGTTTATCTATAGTTTTTACACGCATGAGCAACAGCAAGAACACATGCAGATTACATATCGATAATCAAGCATCGAGTACCAACGCATTGATTTGTACATGGTGATAAAATGCACACTGCGCATGCACAGCCGAATATCGATAATGCAGCAGGATAGTTTATGACATACCAATAAAAAATGACATTAAATAAACTCAAGTACATAATTTACGACATTATTTAGAAAAACTAAAACATGCACATACGATTATAGTAGCTATTAAGAACATAATGTAAACATATATTTGTAATTTCATATTTCAGTATAAGAACAAAAATTGTATATAAACCTCAAGATTATTTAAATAAATTGTCACTCTTTGAAAGGCAACCAACAAGGCTATACGTTTTTTTGAGCTCTTCAAAGATTGATCAAAAGAATTCTAAGTTCCAAGTGCTTAGTTTTCTACCAACGCAAATAAACACTAAGTTCCAAGTACTTAGTGTATATAGGCAAAGGTATTCACTTAGGTGCACCTCAAGTTCAAGTGCTTGAGCGTGCATTCTAAGATTTGTATTATCCTTTCAATAGCGTTTAATTGCACCACAAGTTACAAGTGCTTGTGAGTGATTTTCAATTATTCGTTTCCTTGTCCGGATATATACACACTACAACAAATAAACCGAACGCCGCAACTCCTACAATAAATGGTAAGACGGTAAATACAAATAAAAATAAAAATAATAAACCGGCATTGCAGACTGGTATGCACCGCTACATTACTTACTTACTTTTGTGGCCGTTAACCGTCTGCCGGTCATGGCCGCGTCTAGGAAGGCGCGCCAGCCTCCATAATCTTGTGCGCGCTGGCACCAGTCGCTTTGAATGCCAAGTACGGAGAGTACCTGGTCATTCCATCGAGTGCCCGGTCGTCCTCTATGTCGGCGTCCACCAATCAAGTTTGGGCCCCCCATGTAAACCATGCATGCTGGAGCTCTTTAATCCATTCCATTCGAATGAGGTGCCCAGCCCAGTGCAGCCGCTGGAATTTTACGCGGTTCATACGGGACCTAAACTCGTCGCCGACTCTAATAGGATCAAAGATTCTGCGAAGAATCTTCCTCTCGAAGACTTCCAACGCTGTCTCGTCCGACTCAATCACGGTCCATGCCTCTGCGCCATATCTTTATTTTCGTCCGTCGAGAGAGGGCTTTACTTCTCATTTGCTTGTTCAGCCCAAAAAATCATCTGTTTTCAAGCGTGATTCTTCGCCTGATCTCCAGGCTGACGTTGTTGTTACTGGTTATCTCTGTACCAAGAAATACGAAGTTTTCTACAACACTGAAGTTGAAATTCTCCATCGTCACTGACCGTCCAAGACGCATTGACGGAGTGCGAGAAGACACCAAGTACTTCGACTTGTCCTCGTTCACCGCTAGACCCATGAGCCGAGACTGTTTTTCAATCTCCGAAAACGCCTTGCTGACTCGCCGTTCCTGCGTACCGATGATATCGATGTCATCGGCATAAGCGAGCAGCATCACTTCCTTTTGGAAGATCGAGCCCGACATATTCTGTATGTACGGGCATTGGCGTAGGATGTATTCCATCAGGAGTTTGAGAAAATCGCACGATAGAGCATCGCCCTGCCTGAAACCTCTCTTGGTATCAAAGGGGTCGGAGAGGTTTTTCCCCACCCTGACAACGCTTTGTGTGTTAGATAGCGTCGCCATGCAAAGACGGACAATCTTCGCCGGGATATCTCGTGCAGACAGGGCGTCAAAAAACTTCGATCGTATCGGCTTGTCGAAAGCGGCTTTATAATCGACAAATAGTTGGTGAGTGTCTTTTTTTAACTCACGGGTCTTTTCCAAGATTTTGCGTAATGTGAACATTTGGTTACTGGTCAACCTTTTCGGTCTGAAGCCACACTGATATAGTCCTATCATTGAATCGGTATATGGCTTCAGCCTATTACACAATATGCTCGAGAGAGTCTTATATTTAATGGAAAGTTAGTTGGCGCAAACAGCGGGGTCTCTTTTCTTAAAGATAGGACAGGGTATGCGTTCATCGGACCATATCTTACATAAAAGTTGGTGCATACTCCTAACCAACTTTTCGCCGCCGGTCTTAAATAACTCAGCTTGCAGCCCATCAGAGGCTGCCGCTTCGACATTTTTCAGCTTTTTAATAACTGAATTGACCTCGTTATAGGCCGGTTGATCTACAATAGTGTCATCATTAACTGGTGGTTCCGGTGTCATTTCTCTATCGGCGGTATTATGCGCTTCATCGCCTCCAAGTAGGTTGGAGAAATGACTCCTCCATAATCTCAGTAATTCCTGTTCATCCGTTACCAGATTTCCATTGTTATCCTTACAGAAAGTTACTCCGGGCTTAAAACCTTTAGTCAGACGCTTGACCTTTTGATAAAATTTTCGAGCTTCATTTCTGTCACGTAACATCTCAACATCCTCAAACTCCCGCCTTTCTTGCTCCTTTTTCTTTCGTTTGAAAAGGCGTTTCTCCTCTCTCCGTTTCTCTCGATATCGCTCTCTAACAGCTCGCGTTGCTCCCGACTGCAGAGTTCGCTGATAGGAGCCGTTCTTCTGTGCAGAAGCATTGCGACACTCCTCGTCACACCAAGAATTCTTCACAGGTTTTGTATAACCAATGACATACTTGGCAGCCCTCTCCATGGAGCGATTGATATGTTTTCACTGCTCACATATATCTCGAGAAGACGGAGAGGTTTCCCGGAGCAGTTGGGAGAGTGTATTTGAGAAGGCTGCTGCGGTCTGTTCTGATTGCAGCTTGCCGACGTCTAGCTTTCGTTGCATGTTGGAACGTGCGGCGTGCACTACGCTGAGCCTAGTGCGTACCTTGGCTGCGACAAGATGGTGGTCCGAGTCAATGTTGGGACCACGTAACGTTCGCACGTCCAACACGCTCGATGCGTGCCTTCCGTCAATCAGAATATGATCAATTTGGTTGCGTGCTAATTGATCTGGACTCCGCCATGTAGCCTTGTGGATGTTAAGGTGTGGAAATTTGGTACTTTTAACTACCATGTTCCGACCAGCGGTGAAATCGATTAAACTCTCTCCATTATTGGAGGTAGTGTCGTGAAGGCTAAATTTTCCGACGGTTGGCCCAACGATTCCTTCCTTCCCGATTTAGGCGTTGAAATCGCCAAGCACGATTTTGTACATCATTTTGGGACAGCGCTCGTACAGACGTTCCAAACGCTCATAGAACTCACCTTTTGCATCGTCCTCTTTCTCTTCCATCGGGGCGTGCGCAGAAATCAGGCTTATATAAAGCAGGCGTTAACCTAGAGACGAGGCCACGTAGTTTCCTACTCATCACGATACCACATCCAAATACACATTGCAGCTATATAAGTTGTGACAGGATGCTTTTTTAGAGCAACCCTGTTCTATCCATCGGATTTCTTGGATTGCAGTGATGTCAGCCTAACATCTTTTGAGGACATCAACCAGCTGGATATTTGCACCATCCCAATTAACGGTGCGGACATTCCAGACTCATATCCGTAATCTTTTGCGGGGGCCGTTATCGTCCGAGGCTTCCTTTGTGTTTTATTTTTTTGTAGATTTATTTTTACAGTGACGGTTCCCAGCGTTACAATCCACGATAATAGCAGAAACAAATTTTTAAACTATAATAGATACGATTTGTTGCAAAACAAAAATATCTTTAAAAGGGTTTTTTATATTTATATTATTTTCGCAGAATTGAATTCTAACCGACTTTAAAATTTAATATACTCGATGAAATGCAAAATAGAGTGTCATAACCTTAAGTTAATCACGAACAAGAAAAATAGAGTAATGATAAAATATATAAATATAAACCAATAAACAAACTATATTTCAGATGTTTTCCGCGTTTAATCTTACTTTTCGACACACTATAATAAAATGGCCTGTTCTGTTCCGCGCTGCCAACACAAAAATAGGGTTTGTACGGATCAATACCTTGCTGGCTGACTTTGCGACAATGTTTCGCACTAGTTTTGTGCAGGTTATTTTATTTATTTATTATTAAGTAGTAGGCACTGCGACCTTACAGGTCTATTGTGCCCTAACAATGGTTGACTTACAGCAACTCATCCAGCCCTACTGCCCTGAAAAAGGCCACTAGGTTTTTGGGATTGATTTTCCGATTTTACATAAGTGTCTCCTAAGTCTACAGTGTCCAGTCAGGAAGCCCGAAATCATTCTTAGATCTTTTCTTTTACGACCGTTGCAAATTTCCGATCTCCTCTTGTTGTAAGGGCCTAACACTTCTTGCTCTGTTTTAATCCTTCACATTTTTCCCAGAAAAGGTCTCTTGCTTTCTTTTCTTCCTCTTTTACCAGGATTCTCATTGATCCTGGTCCGAGCCCGCAGAAAGACTCTGGACCCATGAAAGGGGACGCTGCCCCTCTCCTGGCCAAGTCATCTTCTTGCTCGTTTCCTGGTATGCCCGCATGTCCGGGTACCCAGTATAGAGTGAACTTATTAAATTTTCCTAGTTTATTTAAATTACCCATGAATTTCATGATAAGTTTGGATTTGATCATAGGCGAACTTACTGCTTTAATAGCCGCCTGGCTATCGGGGAAGATAGCGATTCTTTGGTTCTTGTTTCCCCTATTTAAATTTAATTGAGCACATCTTTCTATTGCAAATATTTGTGCCTGAAAGATACTTGTAAATTTCCCTAGTGATTCGAAGTATTTAGTGAGTGGTCCGAAGACTCCCACTCCACTTCCTTCGTCTGTTAGAGAACCATCTGTGTACCAGCTAATTGCTCCTGGTTTGATATTGTAGTTCATCGTTATGTTTCCCCATGCTTCTTTATTGCTGAGCCCTACTTGGAATCTTCTAGTGAAGTTGTTCATTATGCCTAGGTTATCACTAGGGTATTGCAGGGCGGGTAATTTGTGCAGGTTTAAATAAATTAATAATCGTAAATAATTAATAATCGTAGGGGTCTGCATTGGACTTGTTTCCAATGCAGATCTATCGAAACTGAGATAATTAGATTTATGAGCCAGTCTAGGTCTGGTTTCTCGGAACTCAGGGGTGGTTTTAACCTCATGAACGATACGTTTGAAGATCTTGAAAAATCGTTCAATGATTTTAAGTGTACTCATTCGACCCCTAAACCAAAGAAGACAAATTCTCCAAAATCTAAATCTTCAATCTTAATACCTTCTCAGGTCGAACCTGTACATTCGATTGTACCTGCTTATGCGTCATCTTCTCTCGATGAACCTGTTACTCCGAACATGCTTACTAATGCACCTGTATTTTTGTCTCCGTTCGACGAGAAAGCAGAAGTTAATACTGCCAATCCCTCTCCTAAACCAGTGATGTCAGCTATGGTGCCATTGCAAATTGATAGAGCAATAACTCCACTTAGCTTCGAACCGTCAACAAGTGGTACCTGTAACCCTTTGGTGGTAGTCGAAGACTGCTCCGTTGCGTCACATATAATTAACTCTAAATGTTAATAGCCTGACCGTTGTTGCCCCTCGTAAGTCCGTGTTTATATCACGTCTGTCTTCTGACACGACTGAAGACAATACTCATAACTCGACCCTTCAATGCTCAAATAATATTTCTGTATCCAAGTTTAATTTTAATTACTCCCGCTCTATCTCCTCCTTTAAATTAATTGTTCCTGTGTCTATTTTTGAGACAATTTTTTCGCCCAATTTCTGGCCTGCCGGTATCGTTGTGCATGAATATGTTTATAAAAATAAACGTTCTTCTGCACAGATGGTGTTGAATTACCATCAGTATCACCATCTGTCCAAAAAACTAAGTCTCTTCTTCCTAATCCATTATCAAAATGTGAGAGGGTTAAGAACTAAGCTTAGAAATTTGTTTATTAATAGTTTTTCTTTTAGTGCTGATATCATTCTCTTCACTGAAACTTGGCTTCAACCTCACATCCTAAATTCGAAGTTATTTAGTGAAAATGTCGTTTCTTTCAGAAAAGATCGTCTCATTCGCTCTGGTAGTGGTGTACTAATCTCGGTCAAATCATCTTTAATGACAGAGGAAATTAGTATTCTTAATCAGGGCATTGAATTTATTCGTGTTAAAATTTCTCTTCGTAGTTTTAACCTATTCATTACTTGCTCATATATTCTTCCTGCTGAAGAAGTCAATATTTACTGTCAGCATGTCTCTGCTATCTCTTACATTGCTACTCTTCTACATAAAAAAGATCATTTTATTGTTATGGGTGATTTTAATCTACCATATATAAGATGGTTGCATATGATAGACTCTTTTATGCTGATTCCAGCTGAAAATTATGAGTTTCTTGATAATCTATTTGAGTTGTCATTGCAACAGTATAACAATGTTCGCAACAGTTCTGATAGATTTCTTGATCTCGATTTTGTTGATGCTGGCTTTGACATATTTATGAAAAGGATCTTTCCTTTAACAACTCCAGAAGATAATCACCATCCAACCTTGGAAGTTTCATTCGAGGTTGATAAAATGTTTTCTTCACAGAGATTTGTAATAAAACTGATACGTTAATTAAATCGCCTACTTTTAAGTACCGATTGGTCTGCTTTGAATTGCTTGTACAGATATTGAATTGACATTGAATATTTTTTATTCCACCATTTTCAATTATTTTGACAGATGTATTCCATATACTTTTATTTCAAGTTCAGTAAAAAGACAGCCTTGGTTCTCTCGTAGTCTACTATCCTAATGAAGAGAGCCCAGAAGCAACAACTACTGGCTGTCACATTTTCTGGCCCCCCGCAGAATATTCAGGCACGAATGCGCTCAGAGACGTCCGATAAGAACAATGCACACACAGTGCAGTTCGCCGCACGCATTAGTACTAGCACTTGATAAGTGCAGCGTATTGATCGTCGTCTGTGTTTAATAGCTCCGTTTGATCAAGTGCTACATTGACAAGTGCAGCGACTTAAGTTATGATCGACATCGGTTTTAACAGATTTTGGTCCGCGTTGGTTTAATAGTTTCTGCTACGCATCTTTTTACATTATAAATAATTTAGATTACGATGAATCCTACAAACTCAGCGAAAGCAATTTAATAGTTAAAGAATAGAATAAGTTTTATGAATAAAAAGGAAGCCGCTCGCTAGAGCGACTCAGTAGTTAATCAACACTCATATAGTACGGGTCTTTTATTGATCGTATTAAAATAAATGTATAGTGAGTTCAACAATAAGGTTATGCAAGTTTCTATCTCTTTGGATTGAATCTTTCATATATCCATTTAATAAATAAATAAAAAAGGCAGCAAATCTGATATTTCGAAGAGGCATTGCTAAGCTGAGGGCTATACCAAAATTGTTTGAAAAAATCAATACGGACCATTTGCAACAGCCATTAAAGTCTGTTGTTAGTCCTTAACAACATGGTTTTGTTAGAGGCCAATCCATTTTCACAAATCTGTTAGAATTTTCTTCTGTTGTGAATAAATGTTTTGAGTCTGGCTGCCAAACTGATGTCATATACACAGCCTTCAGTAAAGCTTTTGATAGTGTGTGTCACAAACACCTTTTCTTTTAATTGAAAACTATAGGCTTCCCACCCTCTCTTTGTTCTTGGATTGAGTAATACTTATCCGATAGGTCACAAATGTATTATTCAACAATTGTTTATCTAAAACTATTGTCGTATCTTCCTTCTGGTGTTTCCCCAAAGGAGCCACCCTGGTCCTATATTGTTTAATATTTTAATTAATGATCTTCCCATTGCTATAAAGCATGGTGACACACTAATGTATGCAGATGATGTCAAATTATGTCATATTCTGATGTCTCCCACCACTGTTTAATTATTAATTACATGAACTTTAGTTTCTCAAAATGTAACTATATGATATTTCATCGTAGAAATCCATTTATAGAAGATTATTCTTTAAATAACAATATCTTCGTTAGACAATATAGTTTTAATGATTTGGGTATCCTTATGGAACCCAAACTTATTTATAATAAACACCTTGGATCAATGGTAAACAATGCAAAATCTATTCTTGGCTTTGTTAAGCGTTGGTTCAAGGAGTTTAATGACCCTTATACCACACTTGTTCGCTCAATTGCAATTGCTTTTTGCATATAGAGTAAATAATAAAAGAAAAACTTACGCAATCAATTACTGCCAACAATTCATCGATGAAGGCCTTTCATGTAGCGATGTTTGCTGTATGTGTTAGAGACAGAGATGAATGATCGTCATATTTATATATTCTGCCGGGTGCAAACGAGAATGATTATTATAAGTATGCTTAATCCCTTTCATTAAAAAAGGAAAAAAAAATATTTAGATCGAATTAAGTATCGTTACTGCTCTAGTTGGTTTTTTCCTTTTTATTCAGTAGTATTCTGAGCCTCCAGTGAGACACATGGAATAATTTTAAAATAAGCGTTCACTTACAACAAATAATTTTTCCTGACATAGGAATTTGTTTTGCAGTCGCCGGTACATTTGCAACAATAAATTTCCCTCTGACACAAGCAACAAATTAATTAATTTGTCCTGCACATGAAATAATTTCCTATAAGACGCCTATTTGTAAACATAATTGAAAATATCAGAATGCAAACACTTAACGTATGATAAGTACCTTGCAAAAAAAAAAAAGATTGAGGTCCAGTCTCACCGAAGGTTAAAACAAAATATAAGCCAATATGCGCGGCAAACTTACGTGAGCCTACAACAGTATGACATTCATACATAATCCAAAACGATTGCCCCACGGTTGTATAAACATAGAGGGCCCCACGGTGGTGTAAAATAATTGAAATGTAATATCGAAACTATTGGAAAATATTATTCAGAGGACAAACACGTTGTTTACACGAAGATCGTTTAGTGTGGACTAAATTTTAAAGTTACGTTTGACTGCGCGCAGGCAGTCGAATATCATGTGCGTATAAAGAGGGAGAGAGAGAGTGAGCGCTGCTCGCAGGCAACGACTCACACACATGAAGACATACTGCGTTGTAGGTATATACAAATATATTCAACACTCCCTTTCAACGCAATATGTCTACATTTACAAACTTATTTAAAATGTAAACATATTAACTTCATTATATTGACAACAAAATATAAATGGTAATGTAAACCCAACATGTTGACCAATTTATGTTCGACTCTATCCAAGTTCTTTATCAACACATCTGATATCATCTTCTCGGTAGACACGTACTCGATATCAACTACTTTACTTTTGTACTTCTCTCTTACATGATGATACTTGATATCAATATGCTTGCTTCGAGCGTGGAATTTCGGATTCTTCACAATGCACTGTGCACTCTGATTGTCGCTGTAGATCATCATTGACGGTTTCGGTCCAAAACCCATTTCATCAATCAGCTTTTTGATGTACGCCGTTTCTTTCGCTGCCGTTGATAACGCCACATATTCAGCCTCTGTGCTGCTTAGTGCTACAACACTCTGTTTCTTTGACTCCCAGTCAAAAGCAGCACCTGCAGCGAAGAACCACCAGCCACTGAACGACTTTCGATCATTACTATCACCGGTCTAGTCCGCATCCACATAATAGTGAATCGGCTGACCAGTGCTTACATAGTGCAGCTTTAGCTCTGTGGTGCCTCTCAAGTAACGCAATACTCGTTTTGCACCCATCTCATGCTCTTCATGCGGATCTATATTCTGCAGTGCAAGCTTTGCTACAGAATGTAGTATATCCGGCCTCGTTGTCATCGCCAGATACATTAGTGAACCAATCAAAGATTGATAATGTACTTGATTCACTCGCCGACAGTCATTATTATTGAATCTTACCAGCTTCTAATGGAGTAGCGTTCGACTTACAGTTCTGCATACCGTACTCGTGTAGAAGTCCTTCGATGGATTGCTTGTGACCAATCATGACGCTGCCAGTCTCACCGTTGCGCTCAATTTCCATACCAAAGAAATGCTTTAACTCGCCGCCATCGACGACATCAAACTCATTTGATATAAGCGCCTTTACGTTTTTCAGTTCATCTTTGCTCGAACTTGCCAATATCAAGTCGTCAACGTACACGACAATGATATTCACGCTGCTGCCATTTCGACGTGTATAAATGCAAGGCTCACTTGCACAGGGAACGAAACCAATCTTGAACAGTACAGAATTTAGTTTCTCGTTCAACTCACCACTTTGCTTAAGACCGTGTAGCGATTTATGCAGCTTCAGCACTCGCTTAGGATAGCCTTCATTTATGAAACCCTCTGGTTGTTGCATATATACCACGTCTTGTAGCTCACTATTTAAATATGCAGCTGATACATCCATCTGATGCATATACATACCGTGCTCGACAGCCAATGCAATTACCATCCTGATTGATAAGTAACGCGCCACAGGAGAAAACGTCTCAGTGTAATCTATGCCATATCGTTGTGCGCAACCCTTTGCGACCAACCGAGATTTGAAGCGTTGAACATTGCCGAACTTGTCATACTTAACAGCAAACACCCACTTCGATCCAATAGCCTTTTCACCTTTGGGCAGGTCGACCAACGACCAAGTATTGTTGTCTTTCAGGTTATCAATCTCCTTCTGCATAGAAGCTCTACATTCATTGGCATACGTTGTACCCAACGCATCGTTGACACTATTCGGTATAACAATATTTTCCGCAGCCATAAGGTTTACTGTGTTATATTGTTTGCGCGGACGGCCAGGTAGTCCCGTTCGAATTTTCTTCGGACGCCCGCCTGCTCTTTTCGCACTCACTTGCCTCTCCTCGGGGGTATCTGCGGATTCTTCTCTTTCTGAATGATGCTCTTCAGCGGCACACTTAACATCTTCAGACTGTTGCTCTTCAGTGCTCACAACACCTTCAGTTTTCTGGTCATACTCTACACAAGGCTCGTACCAATGCACATCATCTTCTGATGCCAAACTTTTCTCTTGAAACAATCCATTCTCTAGAAATATAACATCTCTGGCTTCAATTAGTTTACATTTACCTGGATTGTATAAACGATACGCCTTTGCAGTCTCAGAGTATCCAACCAATATATGCTCCTCCCCCTTCGGCAAGAACTTTTTGCTATGCGTTTTATTTAGCACAATTGCTTTCGCGCCGAACACTCTCAGGTGGAATACACATGGCTTCTTTCCTGACCATGCCTCATAAGGCATCCTGTCAGTCAACGTTGACGTCTCGGCCCGGTTACGTAGATACGTAGCAGCTTTAATAGCTTCTGCCGAAAATGATTCGCCAACACCAGCATGCAACATCAAGCTACGTGCCATTTCCACCAATGTTCTATTCGCGAGCTCCGCCACACCATTTTGCTGGGGTGTGTGCGGCACTGTAAGCTGTCTTTTTATTCCATTGCTTACCAGGAAACGTTCAAATATATAACTCACGTACTCGCGACCATTATCGCTCCTTAAGGCCTTTATTTGCTTGCCTGTCTGCTTTTCCGCCAATGCTTTAAAATCTTTGAATTTTTCAAGAATTTCATCTCTTGTCTTCAGAAAGTACACATATACATAACGCGTCTTATCATCAATGAACGTTGCAAAGTAACGTGCATCACCGTATGAAACCGTATTCATCGGGCCACAAATGTCTGTATGCACCAAACCTAATACATCCTTCGCACGATTGATAGAGGCTTTCGGAAACTGTTTTTCACAGATTTTGCTTTTTGCACACGTCTCACATACATGGTCAACCATATCAGTACGCTTAACCTTTAAGCCATACACCATGTTTTTGTTAATCATTTTATTTAAACTACCAAAGTTTAAATGTCCAAAACGATTACGCTACAAGACTATTTGCGTTGTATCTGTTTGCGCTGCATAGCACTTTTCATATTCACTTTCGAAAAAGATCAAATCGTTTTTCTTTTGCGCTTCCAAAAGTACTTTTCTCTTACGATTTTTTATGTAAGCATTGTTTTTTTTTTTTTTCAAAATTCACACTGAGTCCGTTTTCGTTTGCTTTTGTTATCGACATGAAGTTGAATTGCAGCTCCTTCACATACAGTACATCAATCAATTCAATCGTACTATGACGCCACTGCAAACGAACCGTACCGCGCCCCTCAGCTTCTATGTATTTGTTGCCGGCCAGCACGATTTTTTCTCTATGCTCAGAAAATTCTACATACATCGATCTATTTTATTTTATTTTATTATTAAGTAGTAGGCACTGCGACCTTACAGGTCTATTGTGCCATAACAGTTGTTGTCTTACAGCAACTCATCCAGCCCTACTGCCCTGAAAAAGGCCACTAGGTTTTTTGGATTGAGTGCATGCACCGCCTTTCCTGTCACTTGGTAATTGCCAAGATATATATGCCTGGTTTGGGTCAGAGCTGGGCAGTCCCCCAGGATATGCTCCGGAGTTTTGTCGTCCTCCAGACAGAATCTGCAGTTGCTATCACTTTCGATTCCGGTTTTACACAAGTGTCATCTTAGTCTACAGTGTCCGGTCAGGAAGCCCGAAATCATTCTTAGATCTCTCCTTTTAAGACCGTTGCAAATTTCCGATCCCTTTTTAT
The DNA here is from genome assembly GCA_035044805.1 of Leucophenga maculata. Classification (NCBI taxonomy): domain Eukaryota; kingdom Metazoa; phylum Arthropoda; class Insecta; order Diptera; family Drosophilidae; genus Leucophenga; species Leucophenga maculata. The sequence goes on from JAWNNP010001048.1 coordinate 253,534, forward strand.
TAAAAGGGCCTAACAGCTTTTTGCTCTGTTTTAGTCCTTCACATTTTTCCCATAAACAGTTTCTTGCTTTCTTTTCTTCCTCTTTTATCAGGATTCTCATTGATCCTGGTCCGAGCCCGCAGAAAGGCTCTGGACCCATGAAAGGGGACGCTGCCCCTCTCCTGGCCAAGTCGTCTGCTTGCTCGTTTCCTGGTATGCCCGCATGTCCGGGTACCCAGTATAGAGTGATCTTATTAAATTTTCCTAGTTTATTTAATTTACCTATGCATTCCATGACCAGTTTAGATTTGATCATAGGCGAACTTACTGCTTTAATAGCCGCCTGGCTATCGGAGAAGATAGCGATTCGTTGTTCTTGTACCCCCTATTTAGATTAAATTGAGCACATCTTTCTATTGCATATATTTCTGCCTAAAAGATACTTGTGAATTTCTCTAGTGATTCAAAGTATTTAGTGCGTGGTCCGAAGACTCCCACTCCACTTCCTTCGTCTGTTAGGGAACCATCTGTGTACCAGCTAATTGCTCCTGGTTTAATATTGTAGTTCAGCGTTATGTTTCCCCATTCTACTTTATTGCTGAGCTCTACTTGAAATCTTCTAGTGAAGTTCTTCCTACCCTAGCAAAGGCTCTGTTAGTCTGTTGTTGGATGTGAAGATGCAGCGGCGTTAGATTTAGTAGTACATCTAATGCCACACTATGACAGGTTCGCATTCCTCCTGTTATAGTTATACAAGCTAACCTTTGAACTTTGTTAAGTTGTTTCCTAGTTGTTGTCAGTTAAGCTCTATCTGCCCAGACAATGGCTCCGTATGTTATTATGGGTCTGACCATTGTGAGGTACATCCATTTCATTATTTTGGGGGTCCACCCCCAGTTCTTACCTGCAATGATTCTGCAAGTCATCATTGCCATTGTAGCTTTCCTCACTACGTATTCTAAGTGAGTTTTCCATGTGGTACGCTTGTCGAATATTACTCCTAGGTATTTTACCTCCTTGGAGAATTTGATCAGCGTGCCATTCACCCATATTGGCTTGAGTAACTGCATCTTATACTTCCTAGAGAAAGGAACGATAGTAGTCTTAGATGGGTTAATACTCAGTCCTACCTAAGAGCACCAAGATCTTGTGATGTTAATGCCCATCTTAATTTGATCACATAGTGTGTCCGTCTGGCTTCTTTAGACAGAGTCCTTGAACTGTTTTAGTTTTAGAGAGAGCTCTAAAAATTCTAGTTGCAGGACTTGTATCTGCAATGTTACTGCAAAATTTTCGAAAGTTATCTCTCTTTGCCTTCCGTATATTTTTGTTATATTCAGTAAGACTGGTCGTGTACTGTGACCAGTCTCCAGTGCGCTTAGATTTATTAAAGAGGCTTCTTACTATTTTCCTAAGTTTCTCTAAGTCTTTGTTCCACCAGGAAGTGTCTTTTGCTGACTTGACTTCTTTTTGTTTGCAGCTTTGATGGTATGCATCAATTATAGCTGCATTATAGCCATCAACCATTATTTCTAAGTTTAGTGGTGAGTTGGCTGTCTTGTGATTGTTCAATTCTACTAAGTTGCTCTTGAGGCCACTTTCATACATTTCCCAGTTAGTACGTCTAGGATTCCTAATGATTTTCTTGAAGCTAGAGGCCCCTGCTATGTCTAAAAGTATGATCCTATGATCTGACATAGATGGCTCATCTGATACCCTCCAGTTACATACAAAATCTGCCATGTGGGCGTTGCAGAAGGTGATGTCAATCACCTCTTGTCTTGCCCTAGTGACAAAGGTAGGAGTATTTCCTACGTTCAATATATGTAGCTCATTTTGTAGGAGAAATTCTAGTAGGTACTCACCCCCTTTATTTGTATTGGTGCTTCCCCACACACGGTTATGTGCGTTGGCATCGCATCCAATTACCAGCGGTAGATTCCGTGTTAGACAGTGTTGCACCAATCCCTCCATCTCTTTGGTTGGAGGTTCGGTTTGTTCGCCTGGAAGGTATCCAGTCGCGATCACCACCTCACGTAGTGTTCCGCCGATATCCAGTTTTAGTTGGATAGCGACCAGATCTTTTGTAAGAAATTCTGAAAGGCAAGTGTATGTAATATCCTTTCTCATTAAGATACATGTTCTTGGTTTGTCAGATCTGACGTCCCAAATTACCTGCGTGTCTTGAGTGCCCAGTCCTCTTATACTTCCTTTATAAATCCAGGGTTCCTGGATTAGCACTAGGCCCAGGTCCAGCCTGGCGGTCAATCTGCGTCCGGATGCTGCTTTCGCATGGTGGAGATTGACCTGTGCCATCTTGGTGCTTGCAGTCATTTTTTCTTATAGTAGCGGGCTCATAGGCCCATCGCCCTCATCCGGAAGGGAGACAGCCTCCTCCTCCGACATTGGCGTGTCATCGTACAGCAAGGATATCTTGGTGTCTTCGATCGAGTCCAGCTCGCCTGGGAGAAGGTCGATTTCCGATTCCTTCTCGGGTGGTGCTTCACGTACTGCCTGTACCTCAATTGGCGACAGTTCGTTCGTAACCATACCCGTCGGTTCGTTCGTTTCACCCTTCTCCCTTTTTTTGTGTATATACTGCTATCTTCCCGAACCGGTAGTTTATCTTGTTGTTCCGGGCTTGGATAGCCTTCATCGACTGCTCATCGATTCCGATCGTGAGCAGCCTGCCGGTTCCCGACTCTTTACACCGCAGTGTCTTCCATGCATTAATGTTGACTTCTGCGTTCTGGATTTTTACCAGCTTATAAAGCTCTTCTGGTTGCTTCCCAGCGCTTCTCGGCAGGTATATGGTTACGATGTGCATACTGGGTATTTCATCCCCACTGCACGTCGTCATTGGTGTCCCCAGCACCGTCATTTTAGGCACAACATCTTGAGCCAGTAGCAGAGCCCTGGCCCTCACAGTCGATCGATTCAAGCCTGCCTAAGTGGATTCCATTGAACCCTAGCTGTTCTGACCAGCCTTGCATCATGGCAGCCATGAGTGCTTCTTCCACTTTACCTAGGTCTTCCCGGGATAGGATGACTTCCGGGTAGGTGCGTGGAAGAACCGCAATCTTTATGCCCTTTGCCTGGTCAGCATAGCTGGGTCCGTCCCTGCGGCTTTTAGTTGTCGGTTGGTTGCCCTTACTCCTTTTGGGCTCCGCCATGTTTGGGGGCGTAGTTTGCGCCCTTTTCTTCGCGCGTTGGTGCCATCCACCTTATTCACAGGCTGAGCCCTGTGTTCCAGCGCCTTCTCTCTGGCTACTTCCGGTTTGAAGCCCTTTTTTAGGTAGCGGAGGTACCATTTGTACCCGGCCCCACTCAGTCCCTTTTTGAGTGGGTCTCCAGGGCCTCCGGGCTCTCCATGCCCAGGTCGGGGTTGTGTTTCGCGTTCCTTCTGCTGTGACGCAGGTTGGACCGCCCTCAGGGTCTGGCCGCTAACAAGACCTGTGCTTGTGGTAGCAGTTTCTTCCTGAGTTCTGACTGGTCCTTGCCGCTTAGCAGGACGCTTGGGCGTTTCGTCGCCCCTTGTTTTATTTCGTTTAGGCGTTGACCTGCCTAGAAGGTCCTCATCTCTGACAGTAATGTCCAGCCTGTCAGCGATTTGAGTGGCGGTATTATCCCGCATTAGTTTTTTTTAAATTATTCTTCTCCATATAGTTCCCACGAGTGTAGGGGTGCTGAGGTCCACCGTGACATAGCCCCCAGTATCACGGCAAGGCCTTAGTTACTCTCCGAGGCGGCCAGGTATCGGAGAGGCTCCGTGTGTATACAGCCTGGTTTACCCCCGGCTGCAAAACTAAACCCAATGAGCACGGTGCGCATAACACTCTGGGTTTGGGGGGAGGAACTTATAAATGGAAGGTGATAGATGTGGGTAGTGAGTGTGAAGAAGTAAAGAAGCAGAGGATAGGAAAGATAGTGAGATGCAAGCTTTTAGGGAAGACGTCATCTCAAGCGTCTTGTCAGTGCTGCAGCAGCAGACACCCGCTTATTGTCCGGGGCTCTTTGTTTGCTACCGCTTATTCGAGAGCTAACCACAACCGAGCTTGAATTTCAGTACGTCTTAGTACAGGCTTAGCCTGTTCTAAGTTAACATACTGTGGTTCAGCTCGGTATGGCCGTTCGCTATCCGCAACCTGCGACCCGTCTGGTTCCCCAAGCTAACGGGACTCGCAGAACAGTTCCTCAAATTCTGCGAGCAGATACATCGATCTATCGCAACACAAATGAACTGTCGCGCCAGTGTCTAGGCACCAAGCATTTTTTGCTAGCACACCGCTATTCTGCGCAGCTGCCGCGAAGAAAATTTTTTTATTTCCTTAGTCTGTTTTTGCATTTTCAATCTCTCCCGACTTTGCTTTGCAATTAACTGATATGTGGCCTCGAACGCCACACGACCAACAGGCAAACTCATCTTTAGGCGTCTTTTTTTAACTTTTTAATAACAAACGATTTATGTATTTTAATATACAACTCGCGCACGCGAAGCCACGCTGCGGATCATAACCTATTGGAAAATATTATTCAGAGGACGAACACGATGTTTACATGACGATCGTTTATTGTGGACTAAATTCTAAAGTTACGTTTGACTGCGCGCAGGCAGTCGAATATGATGTGCATATAAAGAGAGAGAGAGAGAGTGAGCGCTGCTCGCAGGCAACGACTCACACACATGAAGACATACTGCGTTGTAGGTATATACAAATATATTCAACAGAAACAATATACCAAATTATACCAGCACTTAATTTCGCGCGACAATGCAATATTATATTATTATCATCGATACAATCAATGTTGAACCAGAGCAAAACATTCATATTGCAAAGCTCTATAATAAAAGAAAAATCGTAGGTTGGCATGGCAGCTTACACGAATTCATAACGATAAGAGACGCATCAGTTAGAGGTATATATCCAAGTGTACATAAACACTCCTTTTCAAATGGATATCCCGATCAAGGGATTTAAAAAAGGAGAAGTTAAAGGAACAATTAATGATATAAAAAGTAATGTTTATGCCGCAGATGTCAATAATGGGGTAAGTTTTAGTTATTTTTCAGAACTTGTACAATAACAAATAGAATAGAAAAAGAGAAAGCGAGAGAGAAGATACCGTTAATTATCTTCTCTCTATTAACATTTATTATTGTAATAACCCACCACCTTTTGCATAGATTTTGCTTGTTTTGTTTTTTTTTAATCGCTTGCATTAGAAAGTTCAGTTGCAATTTCGACTCCGCGCCTTTAATTCGATAGCGTAAGGTCTCTGCCGCGGTGGGCAGAGCTAATACTTTCGATTGTGTTTTTATACCCCAACGTTGTTGTTGGACGCATTTAGTTCAGTTTAATTTTTTATTTAGTGGCAATAATAAATAGAAATAATTGGTGCGACTTGGCACCATATAGTAAACTAAACATTGTGAACTTAATCAAATACATAAATGTATGAAAATACATTTAATTACATTAAAACTAAGAGTGTTCTTATTGGAAAACAAGAGTGTTTATTATAAAAGGATAAACTAGCCGTCTTTATCTGTTAAACGGCTGCGGTTCTAATTGGAAACTGCGGATTATTATTGATTGTATTGGCTCACTGTTGAATCTTATTTGGTGCGTATATAAAACATCTTATATGCATCAATGCTGGGTAGTTATTTTCCATTACAGGCAGTGAACTCAGCACCGCTAGCGACTAGGTCGCTAGTTCAGCGAAGTGACATCGTCGCCGAAGATGGAGCTTTTGGTTGACCCAGTGGACAAACATTTTGGTCTTTTGAGCCGGATGGTCCACAAGCGGTCAAGTGAGTGAATGTGTGTATAAAAATTACTAATTTGTTATACATAATATTTTTGGAGACAATTAGTTTTTTTATTTCTTTGAGAGAAAAAAGCTTGATATAGTTTAATCGAAGACCCATAAAATACAGTCCACATATCATTAATTGTCCACATACAAGTATAGTTCAATTTTGAAGTCAATTTGAAATTATTTACAAATTCTAAAGTGCGCCTTTTTTCAGTTATATATTTAGAAATTTAGGAAAACTACATACTTAGTTCGCGCGGTTTTTAAGTATAAAGACGCGCATTTTCAATTGCTTGCGTATTTTTAATTGTTTGTACGGGAATTTTTTAAGTTATTGAGTTTTATTTTCTTTGTTTGAAAAACCGAATAAAGTTAATAAAATTAAATAAATAAATTTTTGGTTGCTATTCGTGTCCGCATAATTTTTAGCAGCGCGATAATGTTTAAAAGCGTTTGCGAATCAGCCTTCAAATAAATTAGCGCTCGAGAAGCAACGAACAAGAGATAGATGTAGCAACAACAACAGTAAGCAGATTCAAAGCAAGTGCATTGATCTCTCTCCGGTTCACGCACACTGAGAAAAATTTCCGAGCAAAATTAAAATTTCGATTTTATTTTGTAGTTACGCATTTTTGATTGGTTAAAATCAAGAGCCACATTTTCGTGCACGAAAAATTTTAATAGTAATGTGTCATAATGGCTTCGGTGAATATTTTTAAAAGTTGCATAGAGCATCTATTAATATTTGAGATAGAATTGAATAGAGTTCCGGATTGTGAGTTTCCAGTTAAAATTCTCGATAATGAATTGAAGGAACGTTGATAAGCAGTTAAATCTGCTAACAATGTCAGTGTGGGTACGGTTCCAAGTAATGAGGATGAGACCGTTAAGTCAAGGACATGATGACGCGATATAATTTGTGCTTTCGAACCTTTGTACGTGGTTGTAGCCAAATTCGTGCGACTTCGCAAAATTTTAATACTAATCCTTCGGTACATACTATCATTGAGCAAAGTGTTAGTATGTCACCTGTGCCTTCTGCAAATGCATTGAATTAGTAAATAAATTAGGTTTGTGTCTGAAATGTTTCTTTTAGGTAAAAATTGTACTAACAAGAATAATTATGTATTTTGTAAAGAAGAGCACAACATATTGATGCACAAAGATTCGGATAAGTCATCCAATTTGGTAGCAACATATGTTTTTGAGCCAATTGTTGTTACGCAGCAACTACTCATGACAAGTAGTCAACCGTGACTCTCTTTTTCTGAGCGAAGTGATGTTGATAGTCTAATAGGTTTTGATGCGATAGTTGGTGGAAAAACGGCGCAGGCCTGTTTAGACTTGGATATCGATATTACTAAGGTTGAAATTAAGCATGGGTCGCAAAAGTGTATTGCAGACCCAGCACCTTAAAATATTTCAACAAATAGTACGGTCAGTTTGGAAAGCCAAGTGTCTAGAACTGTAAGACGCAGTACAGGTGTTAAGGATGGACGACTTAGATTGGAACTAATCGATCTTGAAAAACACGAAGCCAATTTGCCAACTTTAAACGATAGGCAAATTGAGATAAATAGTGAAAAAGAGTTACAAAGTTCTGCTATGTTAGAAAAATCAAACAAATGGGAACACAGAGTTCCAAGACTCGAGAGACACAACAAAGGGTTTGTTGGTCGGCTTGTCAAAGAGAAGTAAGTTGAGAGGTTTACTCTAGGTTTTGATGAGATAGTTTGTGAGTATTAGTCATGTGCAGGAAGTGGACGATTCTATTCGAGGTTTTGATGAGGCAGTTTATGGAGAAACTACTCAGGCCTGTTTAGAAATAACTCATGTGCATCCAAAGTTATAAATGTACACAGTTCAACGTTTTGCTAATAGTTTGTCAGTTAAAAGGAAAAGGTTTCTATATAGGTGGTGTGCAGCCACTTTTCTTTCATATATTTGCAGGGACAGACCTCCAGAGCAGCAATACTCAAAATCGTCCACATCGGATAGCTCGTTGGCACGTGCACCTGGACGAACAACGGCACAAAGTTTGGGTATGCCAGCGCGAGAACTACAAACTTGGTGGTCTAGTGTATATCGATCGGGTTTGGCACCGAAGGAAAAGGCTTATCTGCAAGAAGTGTGGCGCGTATGGAGTTTGATGGAGGGAGACAGCACTCGCAAACTTAGCTCAACTTCCGAATTGCAGGCAAAAATAGCAGCAACAACTTTAAATTTTAATTAACTTTATTTAATAAACCAATAGAATGTATATGTATAAAAAATGTGGTAAAACGAATTCAAGCACGCCCAGCGTCTTTGTCTTCATCCAGTGGCTGACGCTAACAGACTCAGCTTAGCGAACTTTAAAAAGTTGCCGCTAAGCTATAAAAGAATAATTCCAAAAATACGGTAAATTCTATGCGTAGAGTTAACAGTACCAAAAGCTCGTATGCATTCCATTCGAATGGAGTTATTGGCGGCATCACCCGCTCCCTCTCGCTATCGATGATGTACTCGCTGCGGCGATCAATGACGTCATCGATGCGCTACATATCCCATTTTAATGGGGTATATTAAACATTCTCCCCCCTTTGATGACTGCAGACCATGTCATCAAATACGTCTTTGCTTCTCTCCTCTCCTTTCCAGCTCCATGTAGCACCTATAAACACTCAGATCGCTGGAAAGATAGAAGTGCAATTTAGTATTATTGTGTGAAGGTCAGTGTTATTATCAAGTTGGTTCTCTTACAAAAGCAACGGGCACAACTTGGCAATAGGTCGCTTGACAACGCGTTTTCAAAGTTACTACGCGAACTAAGCGATCAGCTCCAGCATGCGTATGTGTGATTCGTCCAAGTGCCCAACGATTTGAAGGCACACGTTCATCTTTGATGATTACTAAATCACCTACAGTTAGATTTCTTTGAGCTTGTATCCATCCGGCGCCAACAACGCATCTCCGATGAGAAAGTGTCCTGGAGTTAATACCATTATATCTTCAGGATCATTTGTTAGTGGGCATAACGGTCTCGAATTTAAGCATGACTCAATTTGAGCCAATACTGCTGCTAGCTCCTCAAATGTGATAACCCGCTCGCCAATAGTCCGTTTTAAGTGAAATTTTGTTGACTTCACTCCGGCCTCCCATAGGCCGCCAAAATGTGGCGCAGATGGTGGGTTAAAGTGCCATGTTATTCCCTTATCCATTAAGCTTGGTACAATGTGTATCTTAATGTATGATTCATACGCCACCTTGTCTGCTTGTAGTTTCCTATTTGCCCCGACAAAGTTTGTACCACAATCGCTGTATATCTCGCGACACAGGCCTCGCCTTCCGATGAAGCGATTCAATGCAGCCATAAATGCGTCTGAACTTAAATCTCCTACTGCTTTCAAGTGCACCTTCGCGACTAGGCACACAAAAACAGCGATATAACCTTTAAGCGCAGTTCGTCCTCTACCTTATGAGGGTGCTATGTTAACAGGCCCAACGTAGTCCACTCCAACAGACAAAAATGCTCTAAATTCCCATTTGCTGGCTTGCAAATTGGGGTTTTAGCTTAAAGCAAGGCATACATCTATGAATTAGAAACCGCACTGCATTGCGCCCATTTATGATCCAAAACCGCCTACGGACATAATTAAGCGTCAGTGCCGTACCTCCATGTAGTGTATTAGCATGGCTATGCTCAATGACTAGCGTGGTAAAATGATGATTATACGGCAAGATGTATGGATGCTTTTCTCCTATGGGCAGTAGGCCATTTCGTAGCCTACCCCCAGACGTATCAATTGTTCCTCAGCGTGGAAGTTTGGTTTCAATGCTATCCATTCTATTAGCCAATGTATTAAATTCTGCTCTAAAACAGTCCATCTGAACCATACGTACCGCACAAGTTAAACTTCCATTCAGCTCCTTGACTGACAAAAGATCGACCAACCGATCTGAAACAGGCACCCGGCAATTATGCACAAAGCGTCGTACATATGCCAAAATTCGTATCAAACGTGTATATGAAAAATACCGCTCCAATATTAACGTGCTCTGCACTACAGTAATTGCATGACTGCTAGTGCTTTTCATCTCATCGTATGCTTCAGCCGTCGAATCTTGGTCCAGGACAGTTGTACTCTACCCTGCCTTTGGTCCTTGTAGCCACTTTGGCCCATGCCACCATAGCTCACACGACAATAACTTGTCCATGCAGATCCCACGACTTAATAGGTCAACCGGATTGTCCTCAGATGAGAAGTGTCGCCATTGTCGCTCTTCAGTGACTTCCAAAATTCGGCTTATATGATTCGATACGAACAGCTTCCACTTAGCAGCACCTCCTCTTATCCAGTGCAGTACTATCATCGAATCTGACCAAAAAAGAGTTTCAGAAAATATTACTTTTATTCTTACGTTCTGTTTCAAATACTTAAACATTTTTGCAGCCACTACTGCTGCACATAGCTCTGATCTCGGTATGGTTAGTTGTGGTTTGACTGGTACGACATAACATTTCGCTAACAGCAACTCCGTATAAAAAGTATTTTCACCAGTTGGCATACGTAGATATGCAGCTGCACCGTAGGCCAGCGCCGATTCATCACAAAAAATGTGTAATTGTCCGGTCGCATTATAAAGACTCCAAGTAATATAACGTGGTATGCGTACTTTCGATATATTCGGAAACTCACATATAAACTTCGTCCACTGCCTTTGAAAATTATCCGGTAACGCCTTCCACAAACGCTGCATTAATATCTTCGCCGTGACAAAAACTGGACTCAACCACCCCAATGGGTCAAATAGTCTAGCAAATGTTGACAATATAATCCTTTTTGTTGGTGTGTCTGTTGTAATCTTGAAATTTACTCGGAAACGAAAGTCATCCTCACTCGGACTCCAATTGCAGCATGACCTTTGATTCTCGATGCTCCACTGGTAAGTTTCTTAACAGCTGTTTACAGTTACTCGCCCATTTGCGGAATTCAAAGGTGCCACTATGCATCATTGAGTTTCCTCTGCTTCCGCTAAACTGTCACCACCAGATAATATATCATCTACATACATTTGATGTTTCACCACATCAACTGCAAGTGGAAAGTTTTGCGCCTCATCTATTTCCAATTGTTCCATGACCCGAATTGCCAAGAACAGAGCACAACTGGTACCAAACATAACCGTTGAACAATAATATTCATTTATATGTTCATTTCCATCTGATTTCCACAATATTCGCTGATATTGCGCATCCGCTTCGTGTATATTAATACACCTACTGCTTTTAGTGCACGCCAATTAATCAAAATTCTGGGCAGCTCTACATGAAGTTTAGGACCTATAGCCAGAATGCCATTGCTTGTTTTCATTGAGCCATCGAATACCACTCGAACTTTCGTAGTAGATGAAGACTCCTTCATGACTGGATAAAGTGGTAAATAGCAATGAGTAACTCCCCCCGTGGCTCCGTGGTGTACATTAAAACAACTTTCAAGGGTTACTAATTTAATCTGTCCCAGCACCAAGTACTCGTCTATAGTGGCACGTAGACGCCGATCAAGGTGCCATAATCGCTTCAAAGCAAGACGATACGAGGATCCAAGCACCATTCGTTTATCTAAATGCGATAAAAATGGTAGTCGTACACGATATTTTCCATTGGGCAAACGACTATGAGTATCGACGAAGAATTTCTCACACTATTGTTCCTCGTGAGTCATATTCGTAGATTTTTCGTCAAATTGCTCTAACACCCAAAATTTGCGTAGCAAGCTGTTAAGTTCTTCCATTGCGTCGTCTCGACCTATTCTCACCGTATACGCCGATGACGATGATGTACGCTCTCCTATTTTTCCCGATATGATATAGCCCAGTTTTGTATTTTGCGCTATAGGGGAACCACTAGGACCTCGATGCATTTCACTCACTTCACTTCACTTTGATGCATCAGCTCATCGTAGACGTCGCTGCCAAGCAATACGTCAATACCCTGTGGCACAAAATAATTAGGATCGGCTTAACACAAATTTTTAATGTATGACTATTCTACTGCTGACACATGTCGATCTGGCATTTTTCGACTTACCTGCGTGTCATATACTGAACCTAGTATCAGCTCTACTGCAGTCGAAGCTTCAGTGATTTTGGCATTCGCCAAACCATTTATCTTGATGTACGACTTTTGTCTTGGAAGACGTAGCTGTTGCGCTGCATTCTCTGAGATAAATGAAGCTTTCGACCATTGATCCAAAAATGCACGAAACTTCAATAGGCTTTCATCTACCGACTCGATAGTAACAATTGCCGTGGGTAGCAAAACCTCATTCCTTGTCACCGAAAATGTTCTATGTGAACCGCTAATCACATTTGTCGATATCTGCTGAACACGCTCATTCGACCTCATATTGATACGCGCATCCGTCGGACTACGCCCACGCTCCATATAGATGAGTGTGTGGTGTCGCTCAGTACACCTTGTACAACTTCTAGGACTGCTGCATTTTGAAGCTATGTTAACAGTTAAAACACAACCGATGTTTCAAAACAGCTGCCTTTCTATCCGGTACGCACATATCCAAAAATATTTTGCACTCTCGCACTGGGTGATCCTCTTTGCCACATATAGCACAAGTGCCCACCTGCTGGGCTACAAATGAAGACTGACGACTCCGCTCTGATTCCCGCGTGAACCAGATGCACCCTGCTGTTTAACCTTGCAGGAAGATGACGTAATCATTGTTCTATATTGGGCCTCAAGAAATGCACACAGCTCTTCAAATGTCGGTAAAACTTGCGTGGATTAAATCGATCGTTCCCATTCCAAACGAAATGACGAGGCAACTTCCTAGTCATATAATACACCAAGACCTGGTTTTGATGTATGAGGTCAACGCCAACCCTTTCCAATGAGTTCACTCACGAACGAAAAAGACCCCATGTTGCCTTGCTGAACTGGTAGTTGTTGCTCAAATATATCCATATAATGTTGAAACAACACCCGCTTGTTGTCGTATAAATTCACTAACATATTCCATGCGACTCAATAATTTAACTCAATCAACGTCAAATGTTGAATATCTTTAGCCGCTCTTCCGATAGAGAGTCCTTTAAATAGTGAAACCGGTGGAGATCTGTCAGCCGTGCGCAATTATGCACGCGCGCCAAAAACACTTCTTTGAATGTGGGCCAATCGATGAATTGTCCACTAAAATCTGGCAATTTTACAGTGGGGAGCTTAACTTCTACTGTGGGCTTCATTATTTGATTTAATGCTGTCTATCCCAATGCCGTAGACGATGCGAGGTGTGTGTGCTGACTATCTTTTCATATTGTGCAAATTTCCGCAATAGCTTCAATATATGACTCCTCGAAAGACCCTTCGATTTCCCTATCGATGTATTTCGATTTCACTTCTTTCGATGAGCTCTCGATGATTTTCCCTGAACTCTGCATGCATGCCAGCTAAAGACTCTAGCCTGGCCTCAAAATGCGCTACAGTTCGCGGCGTATCATCCCCTTTGTACTTATGCAGCGTTTTATTTATTTATTTTTTTTTTCATGTATTACACATCTGTCAAACAGCATTTAGTACATTTTATAATAGTGATTAAGGAATAAAATTAATTTTCAAAAGAACAATTTCTTTAAATTATTTGTCAACTAAAAAAAAAAAATATATACTGTACATGATAATATGCATCCACTTCTAGTAGCTAATACTTACGGCTGTCCCACTCTTTATGAGATACCGTAACGTTCACTGCTAAATATATAGCATAATCATCTTACATTACATTTGAAAGTGATGTTTATAATTTATTTCTACTTATGATTAGTTTAGTAGATCTACTGGTCTGATCCTCTTAAGACGCCGTCTGGTTGTCAGTTCCACAATGGGTAAGTTGTTTATCTCAATGTTTGAGTGAGCTAAAATTCGATGATGATGCTTTGTGCTTACTGCCACTATTTCCTCTTTAATAGTGGGTGTCTTAAGATCTCTGTGTAAGTCTGCGTTGGAAATGTACCAGTCTCCTCCTGATATCCGCCGAAGAATTTTTGATTGCTGCCGTTGGATAATATTTACATTTGATACTTTTGATGTACCCCATATCTGTAGACCATATGTCCAAATAGGTTTTATTACGCATTTATATAATAATAGTTTTTTGTACATCGATAGCTTAGTTTTTTTTTTCATAAGCCAGTACATTTGTCGGTACTTTTCTTTTATTTGATTTTGTTTTTTCTTAATATGTAGCTTCCAAGTCAGTTTACTGACTAGGAGAATTCCTAAATACATTGCCGATTTTTCGATAGGTATGTCAAGATTATTTATTTTTAGAGGAATGGGCAAGAAAGCGCGTCTAGTTGTAAAAATTACTTGAGTTGTTTTATTTTCATTAATTTTAATTGCCCACTTATTGAACCAGGTAATGGTTGTATCTAGTATTCTTTGAAGATTTTCGGAAGCAATAGTTAAATCTTTATGAGCATAAAATAAGATTGTATCATCTGCAAAAGTTGCAATCATAGAACATAGTTCATCCGGTTGAGGTATATCATGTGTATAGAGTACATATAGAAGAGGTCCTAGTACACTCCCTTGAGGGATGCCTGCCTTTATCTGCCTTATTGAAGATATAGCATCTTTGAATTTTACATAAAAGTGCCTATCTGATATGAAACTTTTTAGTAATATATAAAAATCATAAGGGAGAAGGGATCTTAGTTTATATAAGAGTCCCTTATGCCATACTTTGTCAAAAGCCTTTTCAACATCTAAAAAAATACCTACACAGTAATTCTTATTTTCAAAGTCTGTAGAAATTTTATTCACAACTCTATGTATTTGTTCAATAGTTGAATGGCGTTTTCTAAATCCGAATTGATGATCGGGTATAATATAATTGTTGTCAAGTATGGATTGTAGCCTATTTTGAAATAAACGTTCAAAAACTTTAGACAAAATGGGCAAAAGACTTATAGGTCTATAAGACGCTGGACAAGTAGCATCTTTGCCAGGTTTCGGTATTGCTATGATCTCGGCCACTTTCCATGTCTTAGGAAAATATTTTAGTCTTATCACAGCGTTAAATAAATTTCGGAGGTAGCATAGAGCACTCAAAGGAAGTTCTTTGAGCAGTCGTCCTGTTATCATATCGTAACCGGGTGATTTTTTTACTTTTGTTTTGTCAATAATATTTCCTATCTCTTTGACAGTTACATATCGAATTGAAATATTACTGACTGAACTGCTTGAAGTTTCAGGTGCGAGAACGCAGTTTTGAGGGTCGTTAGTAAAAACTTCTTCATAAAAGCCAGCTAATACCGAAGCCTTGTCAAGTTCTGTTTTTGCCCAAGTACCATCTTCCTTTTTCAATGGAGGATTGTGATTTGTAGTTGTGTTGAATTGTTTAGTGACCCTCCAAAGGGAATAGTTTGTGTCTAGGGTTGGAGTCAAATTAATTAGATAATTTTCAATATTTTTGTTAGAGTTTTGCTTTAAAGATTCTTTTAATTCCTTAATTGCTCGATTAAGTCTTTTTTTGTCCTCTGGACATCTAGTAACTTGTCAGATTTTTCGAAGTTTTCTCTTGTTTTCAATTTTCTGCCGAATTGAGACAGGTGTATAATGAGAAACCTGTTTATGAAGTAAAGATGGAGAAGAGTTGAGCGCTGCTTCAGCTACAGTGTCATTGAAGTATATCACGGAACTTTCTATATCATCTGGAGATTTTAATAAAATGTCCGATCGTAAATTTGTATGTAAAAACTCTTTCTAAGCTACCCAATCGGTTTTTGCATTACAAAGTGTTGGCGTGGAATTATTTGTTACAAATGTTGTACTATAATCGAGCTGAATCGGAGAATGGTCTGAAGACAATTCAAAACGGGATTTAATAGAAAACAGTCTCATATTTATATTTTTAATGACACAAAAATCAATTAGATCTGGAATTTTTTGACGATCTGTTGGCCAGTAAGTCGGCTCGCCAGTTGAAAGGTGTTTGCAGTTATTAAAAAGAATTGATTCAAGTAGTATTTTTCCTTTATTGTTTGTCAGGCGGGAACCCCATGCGATATGTTTTGCATTAAAGTCGCAAGCAGCTATGAATCTTTGTCCTAAAGAGTTAAAGTAATTATTATACTGTGAAAGTGTAATTTTATGTTTAGGAGGACTATACAAAGCTGAAATTGTCAAGGGACCAATATGGTCGTACACAAGAATATTGGTAGCTTGAATATATTCATAGTTATAATTTTCAACAGAGCTACTTTTAATTTTATTTTTAATAATAACTGCGGTACCCCCATGACCTGAACCGTCCGGATGATTTGTGCTGTATATGGTATATCCTGTGAATTTTAAAACATGTTTATTTGTGAGGTGTGTTTCTGATATTAATGCAATGTCAATGTTATTTTCAATTAAAAATTGTTTCAGTTCCAACACATGTTGAAACAGTCCGTTAGCATTCCAGATTATAATTCGTAGGTTATCTAATTGCATGCCTGCGAGCCTAACTTAGACACAAGAAGTGTAATCACATTTAAAATAGCTGACATTTGTTGCATTAGTTGTTTCATCATTTCTTTCAACTCTTGCATGTCATTGTTTTCATTAAGCTGAGAACGCTGATTGCTTGGTAGGATATTTTGGGGCACTATTTGATCAATGGATGTTGTAGGGAAGTTTATTGATTGGATGTGTTTACTTGGTTGAATTGTGTTTGAGGAGGTAGTGGCAGGATTGGTGTGCGTAATAGAGGGAAGTGGAGGAAAGCTTTCAGAGTTTGGCTTTGAAGTTTTTGCGTAGCTTTTAACTGGATTGATTTTGACACTATATTCTTTACTTATATTATTAGTAGATGTAATTTGCTTACTCTCATTTATTTTTCGTAAACTCTTCTCACGAAGTGCTGGAAATCGTTGGACTTTAAGAGTTTTATAAACCTCACAACCTTTGTAATTAGCTGTGTGATTGCCACTACACAAGGCACATTTTGTAAAACCTTTGTTAAAGGTTAATGTACAATCAATAGTTTTATGCGATCCAGCGGATTTTACACAAACTGGATCCCTAATAATTTTTAGTGTGTCCGTACTTTTGGCAGTTTGCACATTGCGCTAAAGTACGTTTGATGTGAGGAGCTTCAAATGAGATTTTAGTTTGTAATAGGTGGGTTATTTCATAAATGTTTTTGTTATTTTCTTCACTTCTGAATTCGACAGAGAACAAAGGGAGAGGAATTTTTGTAGTCCTTTGCTGAATATTATATATATTTTCTACGGTATGGCCTAATTCTAGAAGTTCTGTTTTTATTTCTTCTATGTCTGCAGATGGATGCATATTCCTTAGAATTACTTTGAAATTTTTGTCTTCTTTTGGCTTAAAAGTGTAATATTTAGTTTTCCGCTGTTTTAACATATTTATAATGCTTCTATATACGGTCGAGTCGGTTGACTGGACTCGGACTTCATTGTTGGCTAATGCTTTTAGCTTGAAGTTTTTTTGAGCTACTTCCCTAAGAGCATCATTTAAAATTTTAATTTGTCCAACACCCTGGACATATATTGGCGGAGGTCTGTTGATTTTTTTTTTTTTGAAACCTGCTCTGTTGTATGAGTGATACCTGTTGCACTGTTAGTTTGTTTTTCAGTCTTGTCGTCAGTGTCTTCTAAAAGTTTGAAACGGTTTGATGTATTTGGATTGTCGAGCCAGTATTGTTGTAATGTTGTTTGTGTTGCTTTTTTTTTGTTTTTTTTTTTGAGTTTGCCTTTTGCATCTTTGGCGAGAGCGAATCTCGACTCCGTTTTAGAATTGACTGAGTGTTTGTGTGGTTGTTGGTAGTGTTTACGTTTTTAATTTTATTGTTTGTTGTTGGGCTAACGGGTAACAATGACTCATCAGATGAGGACAAGGTTTCGGCATTGTTTTTTGCACTTTGTACTTGCATGTTTGATCCGTTAGAAAAATC
The DNA here is from genome assembly GCA_035044805.1 of Leucophenga maculata. Lineage (NCBI taxonomy): Eukaryota > Metazoa > Arthropoda > Insecta > Diptera > Drosophilidae > Leucophenga > Leucophenga maculata. Next base: position 271,299 of record JAWNNP010001048.1, read on the forward strand.
TGTAGCCAATGAGGAATGCGATGACGTGATCGACGATTGTGAGGTGTATACACTTGTTGTTGTTAGCGTTGATGCTACTGTTGTTGTATAGCCACTCTGCGTTGTTATTGTTGTTGATGACACTATTGCTGGTTGCGATGATGGGAGAGGAGTTGTCGGGGTGGTACATTGGACACTCCACGGTAGCAAGCATTGCTGGGAGTGAGAACGAGAATCCATTGTCTGCTCCGAAGTTGGAACAGACAAGTTGGAGTTGGTGTTATTGTTTTTGTTGCTGCACGGTGAAACAAAAGAGAAATATGCATTCCTTGATGCAACCGATTTTTGTTGATTAGATGGATGAGCGTTGCTCATCATTAAATCATTAAAATTTTTTCCTTCTTTTTTTAATTTTTTTTTAAGTTCTAAGATTGCGGTCAACGGTGTGTATCGCACCCGCGAGGAATCGTTGCTTCTTCCTAGATTGAATACTGCGAGCAGCAAACTTAGCTCAACTTCCGAATTGCAGGCAAAAATAGCAGCAACAACTTTAAATTTTAATTAACTTTATTTAATAAACCAATAGATTGTATAAGTATAAAAAATGTGGTAAAACGAATTCAAGCACGCCCAGCGTCTTTGTCTTCATCCAGCGGCTGACGCTAACAGACTCAGCTTAGCGAACTTTAAACAGTGGCCGCTAAGCTATAAAAGAATAATTCCAAAAATACGTTAAATTCTATACGTAGAGTTAACCGTACCAAAAGCTCGTATGCACTCCATTCGAATGCAGTTATTGGCGGCATCGCACCGCTCCCTCTCGCTATCGATGATGTACTCGCTGCGGCGATCAATGACGTCATCGATGCGCTACATATTCCATTTTAATAGGGTATATTAAACAGGGACCGTTAAGTCAAGGACATGATGACGCGATATAATTTGTGCTTTCGAACCTTTGTATGTAGTTGTAGCCAAATTCGTGAGACTTCGCAAAATTGTAATACTAATCCTTCGGTACATACTATCATTGAACAAAGTTTTAGTATGTCACCTGTGCCTTCTGCAAATGCATTGAATTAGTAAATAAATTAGGTCTGTGTCTGAAATGTTTCTTTTAGGTAAAAATTGTACTAACAAGAATAATTATGTATTTTGTAAAGAAGAGCACAACATATTGATGCACAAAGATTCGAATAAGTCATCCAATTTGATAGCAATATGTTTTTGAGCCAATTGTTGTTACGCAGCAACTACCCATGACAAGTAGTCAGCCGTGACTCTCTTTTTCTGAGCGAAGTGATGTTGATAGTCTAATAGGTTTTGCTGCGATAGTTGGTGGAAAAACGGCGCAGGCCTGTTTAGACTTGGATATCGATATTACTAAGGTTGAAATTAAGCATGGGTCGCAAAAGTGTATTGCAGACCCAGCACCTTAAAATATTTCAACAAATAGTACGGTCAGTTTGGAAATCCAAGTGTCTAGAACTGTAAGACGCAGTACAGGTGTTAAGGATGGACGACTTAGATTGGAACTAATCGATCTTGAAAAACACGAAGCCAATTTGCCAACTTTAAACGATAGGCAAATTGAGATAAATAGTGAAAAAGAGTTACAAAGTTCTGCTATGTTAGAAAAATCAAACAAATGGGAACACAGAGTTCCAAGACTCGAGAGACACAACAAAGGTTTTGTTGGTCGGCTTGTCAAAGAGAAGTAAGTTGAGAGGTTTACTCTATGTTTTGATGAGATAGTTTGTGAGTATTAGTCATGTGCAGGAAGTGGACGATTCTATTCGAGGTTTTGATGAGGCAGTTTATGGAGAAACTACTCAGGCCTGTTTAGAAATAACTCATGTGCATCCAAAGTTATAAATGTACACAGTTCAACGTTTTGCTAATAGTTTGTCAGTTAAAAGGAAAAGGTTTCTATATAGGTGGTGTGGAGCCACTTTTCTTTCATATATTTGCAGGGGCAGACCTCCAGAGCAGCAATACTCAAAATCGTCCACATCGGATAGCTCGTTGGCACGTGCACCTGGACGAACAACGGCACAAAGTTTGGGTATGCCAGCGCGAGAACTACAAACTTGGTGGTCTAGTGTATATCGATCGGGTTTGGCACCGAAGGAAAAGGCTCAT